>PISX010001097.1:198330-215320 GCA_004024625.1 Mellivora capensis | reverse complement strand
CCCCCCCGCCACCAGCCATTCTCCCCCAAGATGAGAAGGCCAACGGAGCCACCCCAGTTTCAGGGCAGGCCGGGTCCAGCCTGTCTTTGGCCTCCCTTCAGAGCTCTGGATCGCTGCTGGCGTGAGGACCCTCCAGGGACTGGAACAGCCTTGGCCGGGGCTCTGTCTTTGCTTCTCCTTTCCTGGGTGCCCCGGGAAGCTCCTGCAGGGAAGGAATGCGAGCAATCTGCTGGTGTAGTAAGCTGGCTCAGTACCCAGGCAGGGGCTGCTCCGTGCCAGAGCCTAGTAAAGATGCTGGCGAGGGCTCCTCTCCCATGCCCAGAGTTTCCTCTGTCCGGACTGGCATGTGGCCTTCAGCTGAGCCCAGGGCAGCACGGGGAAGAGGTGGCAGGGCAGGGCCCAACCTGGCCTGCCTGGAGGACCACACCTCCTCGCCACCTTGCGCTAGCCCCCGCCAGAAGGACCATATGGGGTGGTTTCGTCGCACTGGGGACAGGGGCCCACACGGTGCGGGCTCAGCCGGGGCAGGCTGGGGTCCCGGAACTCTCTGGCTGTTGGTCAGTAGAGGCCAAACAGCGGGGGCCTGGCTTCACCTTTCAGAGTCTCATTTCCTCCTCAGTAAAATGCGGATATGAATAGCCTAGCTCCCGTCTCGGGTTTCTGTGATCATTGAATGAGGCGGCGGGTGTAAAGGGCTTTGACCTGCTTGGGATACGGTAAGCCCTCCACACACGTGAACAAGGCACATTAGTGTTTGTAGCTGTGACAGTGGCTACCCCAGAGCTGGTTTGAGGAGTGGATGAGCTAGAGCCCGTGAAGCACTTCATATGCTGCCTAACAAACAGCAAATGTTAGTGGTTACCATTATTATTACTATTATCATTATTATTTCCTGGCGCACTGAGGTGGATCCTCTCTCATAGGGCACACCCCGTACCGTGAGCCCTGCTCTTGCTACTGAGGGATTCTGGGGTTGCTGCCCCCTGCCGAGTCTGGCTGGTCCTTCTAGAATGTTCCGTAGGTCCCCTTGCCCCCACATTTACTCTCCAGCATCTGCCCTGCTGTCTTACAAGGCCATGACCTCCGGGCCCTCTGTCACTGTCACCCACTGGTCTAGGATTCCCCAGGCACCATCCCCCTGGGCTTTCCTGGCAGAAAGGGCTCCCCCAGAACCCCACTTCTGCCTCCTAGCCCAGCCTGGCCTCCCCCAGGCCTGGAATCTGACTGGGTATTGTAACATAGTAGCTGAATGAACTCCAGTTTCAAAGGTTAATATCAAAATCTGGAGTGGATTACCTAAAAATTACTTACAACACCATTAAAATTCTGAACTCTTTTTGTTGTGGCTGTAAATTAATTTAAAATGTCAGGTTTTTTGAGAAATCCAATAAGAAATTGAGCCAACAGAGCAATCTGCAAACTGTCTGGCAAAGAGGAAAGTGTGTCTCTTCAATCGACAAGGAAAAATATGGAGCTTAACTGGAACCATATGGCTTAGTACTTGAGAGAAATCTGCTGAAGAGGGAGGGCAGGAGGGGGGGGGCGGTGGGAGCTCAGCTGACAGCCACACACAGGCAGCGGGAGGCCAGAGGGGAGCAAGGCCAGAGCAGCGGCTTTGGTGAAGCCGAGGGGCCTGGCAGGTACCTGGCACGTGGCCTACTTGGCTGCCCCCTGTCCAGGGTCACCAGGCTGCCCTAGGCAGCGACTTGGTCAGCCCGCTGTCTTAACACATTCTCTCGGCGTCCATCCGGAGCTCCCTGGCCCACTCGGGAAGGCTACCCCAACCAGCAGGGGAGCCCACGCCCCCTCCTTTCAGGGGACCGCGGGCATCCAGGGTCCCCGCCTGGGATAGCCACCTGTGTGTCTGCGAGAGCCGCCTTCCCTCAGCCCTCTGTGGGCTTCCTCCGGGCCAACATGTGGTCCCCATTACTCCTGAATTCCCCCAGATTTACAACACATTAAGTAATTTGTAGGTTATTTCAACTCCAATCTGCCAAAGTTGAGAAAATCAAAATGAAATTCAAACCACAAGGGAACTTCAAAGAAAGAAGAAGAGGAGGAAGATGAGAACACTTGAGTGCAGTTCTCTCCCTCAGGTTCCCCTGGATCCTCTTATGGCGTCCTCTGGGGGCCCCACCGCCCGCCTTCCTCTGCTTCCCCTCTCCTTGCCTGGGTACCCCCCTCTAGATAGGGCGGTGACCCCTGTTTCCCCTCTGAGTGTGGATGCGGAAGTCCAGGAGCAGGTTGGGGGCTTGTGTTAGCTGGTGTTTGGGGCCAAGGAGAAACCCCCACACACACCCACAACGGATAGCCCCGAGCTCCCCCCTGCTGCTTGGGTTATTCTGGAGCTCCAAAGCCTGTCTCTGCTTTTCCGGCCCATTTTGGGGGACTCTGCGCCCGTGCTTGCCCAGCTCCCCGTGTGCCTAGGACAGCTGACAGCTGGTAGGTACCACCTGGCCCCTCCATTTAATAGCTCAGGTTACCTTATTTTGCTTTCTACCCTTTAAAACAGCCTTGTAAATAAGCAAACACTCGGTGCCAAGCACCTTCGGCACTTCGCCAGGCTGGTAAATATTTTAGTAGTGACTTGGTAACAGTTGTGTTCACTTTGATTTCCTCAGAAAGGTTCTTGGTGCTGGGGAGGGGGCCGCGGCTCTGGGAAATGATTTGCTGGTTATTTATAGTCTGGCTCTGACCATGTGGCCTTTGCTCTAACCCCGTGGATTGTATGCTGGGGTATTTTTAACGTTAGTATGGCATTAACGTTCTACCCTTTACAGCAAAGATGGGGGGACGCTTCTACCTCTCTGAAAGTGACCCAGGGTGAAAGAGCTCCTGGGTCTCGGATTGAGAACAGATTCTAGACTCTTCCCTACCAAGAACCTGAATGATCTGGGAGACCCTAGGAGACCCCAGGATTAGGGCTGACCCAGGCCATTGTGGTTTGGACTTGGTGAGAGCCCCGAGGTCCTGGAGAAAGAGGGCTTTGGGGAAGGAGGTGCATGAAGCCGAGGCTGTGCCGAATGGGGTGGCCACCTGCGGCAGCTGGCGTAAAGAAGACTTGGGGAGCAGCCACGTTGTGGATGGAATTTAGGGGAAATGCAACAATCAGACAAGTTTCCTAGGCTTTTGGCTCTGGAACCATACCACTTGGCGAGAAAAAATGGGAGATGGGGCCAAGGAAGACCGAGGAAGGGAAGGTGCTTCCAGTTTGGTGCCCTGGGGTCTTGTCCTTCCCAGCCAAGGGCACCTGTGAAGGGCAGGTCCTCTCTGCCCTGTGCCAGGAAGCTGGTCTAGCTTGACCCAGACCCGGTCATCACGCCTTCCATAGGTCAGGCTGCCATGTCCAGCTGGGCGTGTGCTGCTCCCAGGCCGGGCACCGGGGGAAGGGTGAGGCAGTGGGCTGGGGGGCAGGCGTCTGACCTTAACACGCTGCTCAGAGCCACGGCCATGTACTCCTTTGTTTTATGGGAAGGTTTACTGGACAGATGGGTAGGTTTTAAAGGGACTCTAAGTCATGGCACCATGAGACCATATCGCTGTTCCCCATACCCCAGTGCCCCACAGGCTGTGCCTGGGAGCGCCTGCGGGGTGGACACATGCAAAGTTGGGACAAGGCCTGTCCTCTCTCACCGGGCCAATGATGGAGAACAGGCCAAGGGGAAAGCAGGCACTTCCAGCCGGGGGAAGGCAAGGCTCAGTGTTCCAGAAGACCCTTTCTTGGGTTCCCCACTGGCAGGTGGGGCCCTCCCGCCTGGGGCGAACAGTCAGAGCCCTCTTCAGCTGACCAGCCCACCTGCTGCCACTCCCCAGCCGCCTGCCCTTCCCCCTTTGGCTCCTGGCGCCATGATGCTCGCCTCCCGTCTGCGCCCACGCACACCCCATTGGTGCTGAGCCGCCGTGGGCGCGAGTCAGGTGAGCGGCAGACGGAGTGGCAGACTCAGCTCACCTCCTTCCCCACGGGACCGGTGCCAGGGCCGCGCTCTTCCCGGAAGGCTTCCAAGCTCCCCCGCACGGCATCCTGTTGAGCCTGTTCCTGGGGTGCGGGGGCAGGCCTTTTGGGGGGAGAGTGTCTGCCCCGTGCTGCCCTGGCGCCAGCTCTTCCTGGAGGCCCATGTTGGAGTTGCCGGAGGCAGGCAGCTGGGCCAGGGCAGGAGCGGGGGACGTTGGAGATGGGAGTCAACTGGGATGGAGCCACCTCCCTGTCGCCACCACCGCGGCCCCGGCCGGAGACAACTGCAGAGCCCTGGGCAGATGTGTATCGGTGCCCACTAGATGGCTGTGGCTTCAGTGGCCCTCAGGGGGACTTGCCCTGCAGGAGGCCCACAGAGTCCCTCACTGTGCCCTCAGCTGTGCCCAGCACCCGTAGCGGTGCTTGGGGACCCGAGTGGCTCTTTGGCCTTGCCCACACTGGCTCCCCAACCCCTGTTTTCAATGTTCTTGGGAACTCAGTGGGGTTCTAGGGAGGAGGCAGGAAGGTAGTAGAGGCCTTCTGAGTGTCCAGAATGTTTGAGCCCAAATGGCAAGAGACCAGCCTTCCAAGCTCCTGACCCCCAAGGCTATGCCCTCTGGTCTTCCCTGGTCCACTGGCCCCTTGTGTGGGGAGAAGTGCGTCACTCCTGGAACCCTCTTGTTCTTCACCTGGTATCTTGAGCAAAAAACTGTCTTTACCATTTCCGTTTGGCCTTTGGTAAGAAGGATGCCCGTCACCACTCATTCCCTTCCCCATTCCCTCTAAAGGAAAAGGAAGCCCCATGTCCTACTGAGGGGTCTAAGTGGCTCGGAGGTGCCTGGGCTGTGGCAGCTGACGCACCCCCTTCAGTGAGGTCACCAGGTGGGGGCTGACGTGCAGATGTCTGCCTAGCTGGCGTGTGTGCCCAGGCATTTCAGACATTTCTGTAGACCCCCTGTGTCATCTAAGGGGGGGGGGGTGCCATGCCTCAGTTTCCCCAGGTGGCTTCTTTCAACAAGTGCTGTGAGAGATATATCTAGAGAAGCAGGGGAAGAGAGTTGGGGTTGGGCATCTGCAGGACCCAAAGAGGCTCCCGCTCCTTCCTCTAAAAGCTTCCTAGTAGGAGGGAGTGGAAAGCAAAAAAGCACCTGGCCAGGAATGAGGCAGAAAGGTGGCCTGCCTGAGGCCCGCCCCAGCCTATCAGACCCAGCAGACCCCGAGCCTCCCTCTCCCCGGTTTGCAGGCCAACACCTGAATGAAGTACACATAGGAAGGGAGATCCACTGGCAAAGTCCTGTAGAAGGTTAGGGTCACTTGCTGCCCCTTGGGACCAGAAGCAGGCAGCTGGCCCCAGACATAGGTCTGGTGGGGAGGGGCCACACAGACAAGGAGCCGGTCTGCCCTGCTTCTCCTGGATGCCTACGTGGATGAGTCCTGGTTTCCAGCTCCCTGAGAGCTAGGAATGGAGGAGATCCTATGAAAATGATGATATGTGACAATCAGTCACAGCAATTAGTGTTTTGGTTAACAGGCCTTTTTTGTTTTCTCTCACCCAGACAGAATGTCACAAATAAATCCTCTCCTGCATTTGCATATTAATTGGATCGGAGACGTCAAGCATCTTTCATTAAAGAAAATGATCTGCATATTTGGAGACATAAAATAGTTATTTTGATGGGTTTTTTTCCCTAAGATCAGGGGGTGGGGGAGGTAGGTGATGGGTGCAGTAGAAATTGAGGTAGAGTGAAGGCAAGCCAGCCCCTCTGTCTGAGTTAACCCTGTGCGGGCTGGAGTCCTGGGCCAAGCTTGGGCAGAAGATCATTAATATGTAAATCCAGGACCCCAGGGGCCCCAAGGCATCTCGGGGTGGCCTCTGTGCGAAAGGGACCCCTACCATGTGGGCAAGGAGGTAGGTTGCCATCCTGACTACTGTCCCGGGTGCGTTTTCGAGGGGCAGGGAGTAGTGGGCAGAGGGAGTGGTTCAGTGCCCACCTGTGTCTTGGGGATCTTGGCTTGCTTTGCCCAGCTCTCTGTCCCTCCACCACCTAGACCTCTGGGTCAGCTGCTCCTCTGGCCTCTTGCTCTTCCTTTCCCCTTGGCTTACCCGTCTGTGCCTCCTTTCTGGCATGTCTCTGACCTCGGGCTTCCCTGCGCCTGCCATCCTTCCTGTCCCCACATGGAAAGTTTTCTGGGGGCAGTAGAAGCAAAGCCGGGAGTCATTATCACAAGCACTCACTCGAAATAACCCAGAAAGCTGCTGGGCCCATATTAGGGCATGAGTTCCCCAGGAAAGCTGAGTGAACGTAGAGTTTTTGATAGGCAAATGTGACTGCCAGAGAGTCATCCTGGTTTCCCCCGCCTACCTTCAACTCTAGGTCCTTGTGGCCTGGGCAGGCACCAGGGACAGCCTCCTCTAGACATTTCGGAGCTCCCCCGGACTCTTTGAAGAGCGCAGCAGTGAGGCCCATCAGCAATATCAAATTCGCTCCCCAGTCTCTCTGCCCTCACTGGGCCTAAAGCCACAATCCCTTGTGTTTAGGTGATGATGATGATGGTGACAATGACGACAAGGCTGACCGCCACTACTCTTTGCACATAGGAAATGTGCAGACACTTGGCTAAGCTTGGCACTCCTTGTCTCCCCGAATCCTCACTGCCACTATCAGCCCATGCATTTGATAGATGTAGGAAACTTGACCTCAGAGGGACCGGGTAAGGTGCCCGTGGGTGCCATCAGGGTTCAGAACCTGCAGCCACAGACGCAGTCTTCACACAAGCCTGTGGGGCCTCTGGGCGGTGGGGAACAGTGGGGTCTGGATCCTGGTTTGATGGCAGCTGGCTATAATTTCCACGTATGAAATCAGAGGACGTGGGTTGAGACTGTCTCAGCACTGCTGCCTCCTCTTACCCCACCGAGAGAGCCCGGCCCGTGTTCACAAGACTTGCAGGGGGCTGACTCCTGGGGGTTCTGTGGGCCCCTAAACCGGAGGGGTCTGTTCCAGGCCCACCCACACTCCTGGTGGGCGGGTTTTGCTTAGAACTGTGAAGTGCCCACTTCCCCTGTTCCCACACCCTGCTGGTCCTTGCCATGCAGGGCCCTGGGCTCCTGGGCTCCCTAGGGATTGGGCGGGCCCTGAGGGTGTGGTCAGCTCCCTGGTTGAGCTGAGAAGCCGCTCACCTGTGCAACTCCCCCCACCCCACCCGAAAAGCGGGCCAGCCTCTCCTTACGCCCTGCGGTGGGCCTGAGCATCCAGTGGAAGGCTATTGGGTTGGTGTCGTCTGCCCCACAGTGCTGCTTCTAGGGACCCCTTCTCCCAAGCACCCAGATTCTGAATGTTTGGCACGTGCAGCCTTGGGCCATCACCTTGAACTTCGGGGTTCTTTCACTTTCGCCGTCTTCGTCCACTAACCACGGTGCTTGGGCAGAAACATTGCTCCTGGGTCTGGGGGGAGGGCAGGGAGGTATGGTAGAAAGAACCAGGGCTTTCCATTCAAAATGAATCAGCCTGGACACTGGCCTGGTTGTTTTTTTGAGCTATGTACCTTGGGCAGGATTTCTTCCCTTGCAAAAAGGGGGCAGTCGTTCCTCCCAAGCAGTAATCTGGCTCGTCTCTGTTGAGGGCCCAGACACGGGCGTGGGATAAGACAGACCCCCCACACATGCCAGCTAAGGGTACAGGTGCTTGGGTCTACTGCCCACTCCTCAAGAGGTCAGGACTTTGGAATGGAAGCGATCATTTCCCAAAGGACCTGGCAGCTTTGCCCAGCTTGTTCCTTTTCCTCTCTGGCCGTCAGCAACTTTGTCAGCATGTGTTTCTGGCAGGGCAGGTGCGGCTATCTCGTGGCCCTCAAATTTGGGGTTCTTGGAGAAGGGGCATTGGGTGCCCTCCTTGAGGAGCCCGCGGACAGGCTGGGTGTTTTATGGAGTCTGGGGGAGTCCTGCAGCAGCGTATCTGTTAAATGCCAAGAAGCCAAGTTGGTTTAATATGATTGTAGCTGCTGCTTTGATAAATCAAAATAATTAAAAATAATAAATTTGATTCCTCAACCATCAGGCTGTGTGTGGGCGCAGGGCCTGGGCTGCCGAGCTAGGGCTGGGGAGGTGGGAGGGGGCCGTGGGACACAGGAAGGCCTTTCTTTGTGGGATCATAAATGAGGAGGTAGATGTGAGCTTGGCAAATCAATTAGGGGAAGAGGGTCTTTCACTCCACAGAGCTGTTGGCCAGCCTGGGCTGGAGCCCCCTCTGGGGCCTGCCACTGGCTCTGTATCCATGGGCCAGCCTCGGTTTCCTCATCTGTCCCCCACCTCATGGGGCAGTGGGAGGAGTCGAGCCTGATGTGAACGCTGGTCAGCCCTATATTGAGTGGGGTCCAGCGGCCCCTCTTGGTCTTCCTTTTACACCACTTTGGCACTGCCATAGCTGGGGAACTTCCCTTTGTCACTACCATGGCCCGGGCACCACCTTTTGGCAGTGCCATGGCCAGGGCACCCCACCTTGGTACTCCCGGGTACCCCATCTTGGGCAGTGCCAGGGCACCCCACTTTGGTACTGCTGTGGCCGGGGACCCCCAGTTTGTTACTCCCAGGGCACCCCGTCTTGGGTAGCACCACGGTCGGGGCACCCCCTTTGGTACTGCTGTGGCCACAGTGACTGGACACGTTCACATCAACTGAGCAGCCTTGCTGGTCCGGCAGCTCAGCAGGACCTCTTCCTCCAGCTGCCGGCTGTTGTCCTAACACAGGATTGTTCTGTTTATGAGGACGTCCCCTGTTGTAGGACATTTCTATTGATAGCTTCCTTCTGCTTCCAGAGTTGGGGCAGGAAGTACATGCCACTCCCTGTGGACCCGGGTCCCTGGTCTGGGTGCCAGCCACTCTGACATGGGTGGGTGGGTGGGAGTCGAAGAGGGCAGCTGGCCCCTTGGCTTCCACCCTGCGCCCTCTCCCCCGACCCCCCTCCACCCCCTCTATTTGGTGTCTGATCCAGAAGAGCCAGAGCAGCTGGAAATCTGAACTGAGTGGAGGGGGCAGGGGCCGGTGGGGCGGGAGGGACAGGGTGTCTGTCTCTTTAAATGCACTTTGTGTCAGTGTGATAAGGAATTTGATGGCTTTATCAGAAATACCAAAGCTTTATTTAGCAGGGTGAGGCTCACACCACTCAGCTCCACACAATCCGCTGATAAATTGCAAAAAAGAAAAAACCCAACATCTCACCAACACCCAGCACGGCGAGGGAGAGAAGGCAAGGCGGGCGGGAGGGCAGAGGAGCCAGCTTGGAAGTTTGGGGGGTTGTGGAGCTGCAAGGGGTGGGAATGCTGGGGAGCAGTGGGAATCGCAGGGGCTTTCTGGAAAGTGCTACCAGGCAGGTGTTCTTCCACTCTCCACTGGTGGCCTTTGTTGATTTTTCTGGTTTTCCACAAAAGTGCAAGAAATATCTTCATCCTTCTGGGGAAAGGGCTGGTGAAAGAGACCTTTTGTTCTCCTTGGCTGCTTTTATCTGTTCCTCCTGTCCCTCTGCCATCCCAGCCCACCTCAGTCTCTAGGTGAATCCTTCGAGCTGAGCTGGTGAAGGCAGAATGCAGGAGAGACCCTCAGGCATAGCGAGTTGCAACTCTGGAAAGGGGGTCCGTCCCTCCGTAAGGCGGAGGAAGCAGGGGAGGGGAGGGTCCCTGCCCAGGGTCAAGTCTCTGCCCAGGTCACAGGAGGAAGCTGGAGGCACTTTGGCAGGCCCCGCCTACTGCAACATTCCAGGACTTTCCAAGCTCTCTGCCAGTTGGGTGGCTCTGGGGGAGCCCCCTATCCTGGCCACTCTAGATTTCTGTACCTTCTGGAGGGTCAGCAGAAGGACAGAATGACATTTCCACTTCAGTCTCTTCCTCCTCAAGCCTTCTCTCTGCACCCCGTATGTTTCTTCTTGCCCCTTTCTCTCGGGGAGCCCCTCCCTGATCTGGCTTTCTAGCTCAAGGACTGCCCCTGCCCTCCCTTTGCCCTCAGCTCTGTGTGTACCTTTCGATGTGAGCAGACGGAATTTAAGCCGCAGTCCCCACGATGCCTCTTTGTGTGTTCTATGAAGGTTGGGCCTATTCCGACTCCTTCCAGAAACGGAGGCGGGTACCACCTCTCTGGGTCCAGATGAGAGCCATATGGAAGAGAGGAGTGAGTTGGGTGCTGTGTGTAGTAGAAAAGGAGGCACCTCTGTTTCTGCGGCTTCCTGGGGACTGTCCTCCGCCCAGCTAGCGCAGCTCCCTAGCTGCTGGGCCCCTCAACCCTTTCTAGGGGTTCCATGGTCCGGCAGAGCTGAGGGCTCGGGGTGGTCACCACGGGCCCTGCCTATCCCAGGTACAGGGCTGCCGCAGCCCCTTTTCTCTACCCAGTGTCCCTCTCGGTGCCTCAAGGGGTTGGTTGAGGTGGGGACATCACTGCTCACATAGCTGTCCCCAAACATGGCTAAAGGGCCAAGGCTTCCCAGGGCCCTCCTAACCGGGTGGAGGCTGGCTGAGGCCAGAAGATCCTTCACGAGCAGTTGCGGGGAACCCAAAGTCAGGCTGACCCAAGGCAAGGGGAGGCAGAGTTTGAGAACAGCTCTGCCCTAAGCACCCTTCGCCTGGAGCCGAGGAGGGGCTGTGCCCGTGTGCTCTCTAGAGGCAGTGACCCAGAGGTCACCTGGCCGAGGTGAGGCCAGCCAAGCCGAGTGCCACGGCTTCAGATAGTGGAGCCCCAGGATTAGCCCGAATGCCAGGAGAGGGGAAATGCTGGGCGGAGGAACAGGGGAGCTTGGAGGAGGGGGGGGGAGCTGAGCTGGCCAGGGAAGGGCAGAGGGTGGAGGAAGCTGTGGAAAGGCCGCAGCCGGGAGACAGACAGGAGGAGTAAATGGAAGTGACAGGGTCAGGCCAGACCTTTGTCCTCCAGCCTGATTAGAGAGTCTGCCCTGGATTTCTGAAACTTTGGGATGTTGTCGGACAAACTGAAGCTTAATTCTGTCAGAGCGCTGGGGAGATTAGAATTGACATCCCGGGAGCACATTCCTGGCTGGGCAGAAATCCAGCCCCCGCTGGGAAAAACCTGTGAAAGCATGGCCAGTCCAGGGGTGGTGGCGGGGGTGCCCATCAGGCCCAGTGGCCACCTCAGCCCTGTGGGCTGGAGCCAGGAGCCTTCGGGAGGCCAGGCCATGTCATTGGAAGCCTCGGGCCCAGCGGAAACAATGGAAGCGCAGCAGAGCCCCTTCTGGGTCTAAACCCTGGTTCTAGGCCTCTGCCTAGTGGTGCCGCCTTGGGGAGAGAGCTTAATTAAGTTGGTTGAACCTCAATTTCCGCATCTGTAAAATGGGACAACTCTGCCTTCTGGAGCCACTGAACTTTCCTGTCCTTTGATGTTGAAGGCATAGCCTTGGGAAAGCTGAGAGGAAGGGGTCAGGCTTCCCTCGCTGAGCTCCCCAGTGCTGGGCGGACCCAGGGAGTGCCGTTCCTGCAGGATGCTGCGGCATGCCAAGCCAAGGTGCCCACCCCTGCACCCAGGAGGGCCCTTCCAGCAGCCGGCCCCATCAGCCATGAGCAGCCCACAGTACCTCTGTGCCCTGTGTGTCTAAGAGCTCCCAGGAAACCCCCTACTCAAACCAAGTGAGCCCAAGCAAGTGACGTGGGCCTGCCCTGCAGAGCATCCCATCCAGAACGGTTCCTCTCAGACCAGGAGATGGGGTCAGAGGACCAGAGTGAGGGCAGAGCACCTTAGCCCCAAACCAGGCTGTTTGTGGAAGAACAGAGTACCCCTGCTCACTTCCCTCCTGACTCTAATGACTTCTAAATATTGGTAAATATTTTGGCTAATGCAGGCTCTCATGGCAGAGAGCAAAGCCGTCTGCAGTTCAGGACCTACAAATTATTTATTAAAGATCTGAGATGCGGCGCAATTATGTGGAAAGAACCCCCAAAATTAAATAAATAACTAACAAAATAAATAAATAACAGCCACACTGGCCGCTCGCAGGCCTGGGGAGCTGCATACATGATTGCCGTCTTGATGAACTCCCCCCGGATGTAATGAGCTGATTTTCTGCTGTTAATATTGCATCTGCTGATGAAGGATTCGTTAGGATAATGGAACGAAGCTAAAATATAAATGACTCCCTGTCAAGAAGCAGCTTTTGTTTGTTGATCTCCTGACAGTTCCCGGGCCAAGGCAGGGGTTTCCGTGCACACACGCATTCAGGATGCGGGCAGGAGGGTGGGGAGAGGGCTCAGGGGGCTGCCCCCAGAGCCCGGCACTCCTGATGTCCCTGGCTTTCCCTGCCAGGTGGAACCCCATCCTTTGGTGGGGGGGTGCCCTTAGCCCTGTGGGTGGGGAAGTCCTTGATCCAGACCCTCCTTCCCTGCCCAGAGGGCAGCGTGTCATGTCTCTCCAAGCGTCTGAGCAGCAGCGGAAGTCATCGGGGGAGGCTGGCAGAGACGGCTGGCCAGGGCCATGTGCGTTGGGCTCCGCTCACCAGACGGGACACACGCATGTTCACGGGAACCGGAGTATACGGGATACGGAATCCTGGGCTCTTAAGTGACGTAGGCTACCGGGAGGCCCACCCCTGGAGCCACCTTTGCCTTTCCACATTGTCTTTTTTCCCCTTGGCGGTCATAAGCCACATCTCGAAGAGGCCTAGGAAGTCCCTGGGCAGGGGCGCCTGCCATTCTCCAGGATAAGGGACCATCTGAGTTGTGACAATTGACCTTGTAACACCCAGGCTGAGCTGCCACGCAGAAGCCATCTTTCTCCTTTCTCAAGCTGCCAGGACTGCTTCTGCCGCTGTTTCTTTGGCTTTCTTATTTTACCTCATTGGTGTAAAAGGGACGTCCCCTAAAATTTACCATCGTCACTATTTTAAACCGTATGATTCAGTAGCATTAAGCACCTTCATGGTGTCGTGCAACCCTCGCCAACATCCGGTTCCGGGAATTGGTCATCACCCCAGCAGAAACCCCATGCCCATTAGCGGCCACTCCCCAGTCCCCCTTCGCCCTACCCCTGCCAACCACTCACCTGCCCTCTGTCCCCATGGATTTGCCAGCTCTGGATATTCCACGTACACGCAATGGGACGATCCGTGCCCTCTGCATCTGGCTTCTCTCACTTAGCACGTTCTCAAGGCGCGGCCACGCTGGGGTGTGTCTGAGAATCCCATTCCTTTCTACAGCTGCCCAATATTCCGCAGCGTGCTTCCGCCCCACCTCGTTCATCCCGTCATCCGCTGGTGCACATTTGGGCTGTTGTTTGCCTTTGGGCTCTTGTAAGGAGAGCATCTGTGAATGTCTGTGTCCAAGTTTACTTGGGTCCATTTTCCATTCTTTTGGGCTTATACCTGCATCTCCCCCCAGCTTCTTCAAGGCAGGGACCGTGAAAGGTAGGAACAGGCAACGTAGCTTGAGCACTCCCCATGTGTGGGACCAGAATGCGGCACGTTATTTCAGCAAATCTTGGCCACAGCCGTGAGCACAGAAGCTCCGTGAGGACTGTCTTTGGTTTTCCACGGTTCTCTAGGCCTAGGACCGTATCCAGCATGTGGTGCATACTCGGGGGAAACTCAGGGAACCAATTGCCTTTGAGGTGGGCACTTCTGCTCCTACTTTTCATTAAAGGAGCTGAGGCCTGGAAAAGGTTAAGCAGGCTGGCCTGCCAGATCCCGTGGTTATAAGTGACAGAGGCAAGATTGTAGTCCCTCCACCCTGACTCTGCTCTCGCTCCCGTGTGCTGGACGTTTTCTCTTCCGCATGCTCAGCACCGCACCCCATGCACACCACATGCACTCCCTGAATTTCTAAGACCACTGCAAAGCAGGGGACAGAGAGAGATCTAGGGTCAGTTCACTTGGTGGAGGGGCTGGGCGACGCCCAGAGCAGGTGTTGTCTTTCTGTGCATCTGTGTGGCAGAATGTGATCGTCTTTCCAAGGAGGCACTGCCTTACCCTCATTGAGCTCTGAGCTGGCAAGGACTAGATTGGACATTGCCGAGCACTCCTCCCAGGAAACTTTCTTGGTGATGGTCTGGCCAGAATGACTCCTCGCCTTGACCTTCGAGGCTCTCGGATGGGGAAGCATGTGCAAACCCCACTGCTGAGCTGGCTCCCTCTGAGTAGGGAGAGGATGGGCCCCACCAGGAAGACCTCAGGCACTTCTGCTTTCAATGATCAGGCAGGGCCTCTGGGAAATGGAAAAGTTTCTTCCTCTCTCGGGGTCTCAGGAGCTGGGAGTGGGGAGGCTGGCTCCTCTTCTGGAAGCCTGAAAGTGTAAGGCAGGGGCCTCCCATCCCATCACAGGCTGAACCCCAGCTGGTTTGGCCTCAATTTCTGAGATAGGAAGGAGAGAGAGAGCAAGCCAGGAATGGGGATTTTCAGGGCATCATCCGGCAAGGGGACCAAGGCCTGGGCAGGGAACGTCTAAGGCGGAGAGGGCTAGGGAGAGGCCCTGGGGCTGGTGGGAGTCAGCTGAGTACTTCCCTGCTTTTCATTTATGTATTTATTAAACATATTTCCTGAGCCAAGACTTGACAGATCAAGGTGGGAAAACCCCTTTCCTGCCCGCAAATGACTGGACCCTCTCTCCCTGTTGACCCTGTACAGATTTTTCAGGATTCTGGCCAAATTCCAGCCCAGACTGTGTTTGGAAACCAGTTCCCCACTCACCCCACCCCCAGAACCCATCTAGAGACCTGCTCAGACTCCTGGTGCTGGGGGGCCCGCCCCCTGCCTGCCTTGGGGTGTTAGGTCCCTTTCCCTGAGAGGGGACAGGTACCTGCTGGATTGTGCAGAGCCCTTGGACCCCTCTTTGTCTTGCTAACCACTGTGTAAAAGTTTCAGGCTTCCTTTGACCTTTCCGTTTTGCTTGGTTACACTGCGGCTGTCCCACTGACCCACATCCCCTGGCCTGTTTGCGGGGGTAACTGCTCAGCCCCTGCCTGCTTGCGGCCTTTCTCTCCCTGGCAGAACTTTCCATTCTTTCTTTTTTCCCCCTCTATTCCTCCCTGCCTCCCTCCCTCTCTTTCCCTCTCTCTCTCTCTCTTTCACTCTTTTAACATGGTTTTCCTAAAAAGTTTTTTAATCAATCAAATTTGAGGCAGAAAATAGGTTTTGTCACGCCTGGTCCCGGGGTGGTGTGGCTCTCACTCAGGCTCCTGACAGCTCCTCAATGCAGGAAGGAGGCCAAACAGAATATTTCTCCGGGAAAGTGCCCGTTTCCATGACACTGCCCCTTGTCTGTGCTGCCCCCCTCCTCAAGCTGCCGGCTGACATGGCCTCAGCTCTTGTGAAAGGGCTGTGGAGAGGGTGTGTGTGAGGACGGGGGAGGGGGCAGGGGACAGCACTGGGGGGTAGATGGGCGGCCGACAGCTGCCCGGAGCCGTAGTGGCCTGAGAGGGTTGGGGAAGCAGGTAGGGGCGGCAGGGCTGAGGAGCCTGGCCTGGAGCTGCATAATCAGCCGAGCCTCAGACATTTGGGGCTGGGGAGCTGTGGGGGAGACACTCCGAAGCCAAGTCCGGGATAGGCGGTGGCTCCAGCCAGAGGGGACTACAGCTGGGTGAGGCCTCCTCAGGTCCCGGCATGCTGGGCACAGCAGCTTCCTCACCCTTCCCTCTGCCCCTTCCCTCCTCTCCTGGCCTGTCCCTCCAGCCCCTCACCGGAGGCAGCCCCTCTCTATAGCTCTGGGCTCCATCCAGCCCTCCGTCCACCCCAGCACTCCTTGGGCCCAGAGAAGCCTCTAGTGTCCTACCCCCCCGGGCTACCGCGGCCCCCCACCAGAGCTCCCCGCTGGCCCTCAGGGGTCTCCCCTCTCCTTCCCATTTCCCTCTTCCTCCTTCCCACCTCAGATGTTCACCTTCTCCTCTCTCTTCTACTCTCCTCACTCTCTTTTATAATTAATGATTAGTTTTAATTGGTTTGCTTAGGCAGCCTGACAGCAAATTAACAGCAGCCAGCCCAGGGCTGCCAGGCTCGGGGAGAGACCACCGCACTCCAGCACTGGCCGGGCGAGGGCAGGCCAGGCTGAGCTGGGGGGCCCGTGGGCCGGCCGGCCGGGCTCCGGAAGCACAGCTCTCACAGCCGGGGCCGGGCCGCACCTGGCGCCCAGTGGCCAATGGGAAGAAGGCAATGGACCCTTGGCACAAGAGGCACGTAACTGGCAACTTTCTCTGGGCACGTCTGTTCTTCTCCTCCTCACACCCCTCCCGTGTGCTCATTCACAGATGGTGTCCACATCTGCGGAAATTAGGGCCAGGTATAAAGGGAGGGCGGGGCCCTGCCTTCAGACTGGGGTGGGGCTGGCTTGACTGTGCTCCCACCTATCCTCACTCGGGCCACGGGCCAGTGGGGTTAGCGGCTTGACACCTCTGGTGCCAGGCTTCTGCTTTTTCACATGGACAGCAGGGATCCAGTCTTCCGGCCGTTGGCCTGGTTAGCTCAGCTGCCTGCCTCCATCTGGAAGCTCCAGGACCTGGTTCTGTATCTGATTTGCCGGGCACCTCGACACAGAATGCAACCTTTCGGTCCTCAGTTTTCTGGTTGGAGTACTTAAGAGAAAGACCATCGGGTGGGTGGATGGGCCAGAGGGGCAGTGGGTGGACAGCTGGCAGAGAGGAGATGCATGGGCCATGATCCCTGAGCACGCGTTACTTTTCTTTCTCCATCAAACCTAGAGGTTCCTGCTCTCCTCTGTGTTTTCCCACGCTGTGTCTTTTCCCTGGCCTTGCAGAAGCCCTTCCTGAGCCCCAGCACTCTTCTGGTCCTCTGCGGGGCCCTCAGTGTGCCCGGCCACTAGCTCACACGGGCCAGACCAGACGTCAGGGACAGTGGGAGTGCAGAGAGAGATAGGAGAAGACACCTGGGAGCAGGGTGGGTAGGGAGAGGAGGAAAAGAGAGAAGTTGAACTTCTCAGGCTTCCCCTAGGGTTCCAAAACGCATCCAGCCGCCCTGCTGCTCCTGTCTGCCAGGCCACCTGCCCCAGGGCCCATGAGAGGCGCCACCTCCGGTCCAAGGGCCCCACAGGCAGCATCCCTGCCCCTCCCCC
>PISX010001097.1:165211-198230 GCA_004024625.1 Mellivora capensis | reverse complement strand
GGGGGGCTTTGGGGGTTCAAGGGAGGCTGGCCAGGGCACCCGGAGAGATCTCAGGCAGCAAGTATGGGATGGACATGGCCGGGTTCTGACAGCCAGGTCTGCACAGAGTCTCTCAGCCGAGACGGAGGCCGAGCTCTCCATCCCCTGCCCCGCGGCCCCACCCTGCTCGGCCTCCTGCCCCCCAGCTCCCTTCTCTGGCCTCTTGCTCTTTCCACTCTCCTACCTCAGAGCCTCCCCCTTCCTCTCTACTGCCCCCTACCCCCTATCTCAGTCGGTCTAGCCCTCTGCTGGACAACCCCCCCCCCCCCCCCCCCACCTCTTACCCTCTGGGTCAGGTGTGGGGGAGGGGGGTAGCCTTCCCAACAGCCCAGCGCCCCCCAGAGCCCTGTGCCTGGCAGGGTGGGTTCTGCCTGGGTAGGCCTCTCTGCCCAGGCAGCCCAGCAAAGGCCGCAAAAGCTGGCAGAAGACCCAGCCCTCCTTAGGAGGACTTGTCAAGTACAATTAGCATTATCTGTCTAAATATGTCCTGGGAAAGAGAGGGCGGGCAGCAGGACTGGGTGGCATTCCAGGAACCCTGTACAAGGTCACCTCACCTCTTGCAATCCCCCCAATCTGATTTGGGGATTACACAGCCTAAGGAAATTGGTGTTATTCCTCTTGCATCATTGATAAGCCACAAGTGAGGGAGTGGGGAGGAAAAAATGTAATAAACAGAAAAGTCTTCCCAAGTAGGGGTAGGGTTCTGAGGCCTCGGGGCAGGAGGGTGGGGGTGGGAGTCGGGGTGGGGGACCAAGGGCTCCTTGGGTTTTTTATCCACATCAGGAATCTGTCTTCCCAAACTCAAGCTCTGGGCAGGAGGGTCTGAGCCTGGCAAGCTGGGCTGAGTTATATGTTGGCTAAAGATCCTCTCCGTTGTTGGACCACGTCCCTTTCCTTACATGGGCCCCTAGCGTGGGCCCCCGGCGTGGGTGGGTTCGTCTCCTTGGTAGGACCTCAAGGTAGAAGGTACTGTCATAGTCTGTCCCTGGGAGGTGAGGCTTCTTGGTGATGTGGCCCCTGGTCCATCTTTGCCCTCTGTCTCTTACTTTACAGTAGTGAACAGCTTGGCATGTGCCATTTTTATCCCCAGGGGCTGGGGAAGAGAGTGAAGGAATGGGTGCTGCTGTGTTCTGCCGTCCCAGGCCCCTTGGTTTAGCCACTGCACCCCCGTCCCCGGCCACCAACAGACTTCTGTCTCTGCCTCCGCAGACACGTGTGCAGTAGGGTGTGACTGTTCTCTTTGGTTAGGGGTGTGTCCCGAGGACCCTATTTCCCCTGGCATCAGCTCCCACTGCTTTCTGAACTTTTTCAAATTTTGGTTGGAATATACTTAAATGATCCAAAATCCATTTTTGACCCCCTTGGCCAGTCCTGGAGTATCAGCCCCTTGGCCCATAGTGTCAGGGAGTCCTTGGGCACACAGCAGGATGGAGGGCACGCACTAGGGAGTTGTGGGCATCCTGCCTTGAAAGACTAACCGGGCTTTTCTCTCTCCCTCCCCAGGATGAAGTGACGCCCCTACTGTTAAAGAGGAGCCTCTAGGACCCGCTGCGAGGTAAGGCCCAGACCCCTCCCTGATATGCTGTCCTCCCACCTGTACCGGAGAGCTGGTGCTGGAGTCACTCAGGGCTGGGTCCAGGCATGTGGAGCACCCAGGGGGGACTGGGAAGATAGAGACAGGATTGGAGCCACACTGCCCATTTGAACCTGGCCAGAAACGATGGCCCAGTAGGACCGTGTCAGATTGGCTCTTAGGCTGGAAATGGACCAGGGGCACGTGGCTAATGGACTGTGGGCATGGAATGTGTTCAAGGTGGTGTGGGGCAGAGGCCTCCCTGGTGCCGGGTTCGTCTGCCCCTCGGTGCCAGCCCCGGTTCTGCACAGCGCCGTCTGCCCACTGTGGCAGCCTCTGCCGGCTGTCCCTGGAAGCTCTGCTTCTAGCTCTTGGGGAGCCCCGTGGACTTGAAAGCCCTAGAACTCCAGCCCTGCCTCTCTCCTTGGAGCTGCAGGTCCCCGGTGGCCTCCTCCCTTCTCCATAAGTGGCTGGTAGGGAGGAAGCCGCAGATCCTGAGCCCAGATCTGGCTGCTGACCTGCCCTTCCCAGACCCGGGGCTTCCCCGTCTGGCTGGGCCTTCACAGGCTGTCTCAGTCCCTCCCCCCACTCTCGCCAGTGGCTCGAGGAACCTCGGGGGCCACCGGGCCTCGGCCCCAGGCAGCGCGGTGTCAGAGGTGACCGGTGGAACGCCAGTGTTATGTAAATAGCGGGACCCGCCCGGCGGGCGAGCTGGCTGGCTGCAGCCATCCATCATCCTGGCTTGGCGGGGCGGGGGACAGACAGGGCACCGTGCGCCTGGCTCCAAACCTGTTTGTTTTCCCTTTGTCTCCTGCATTTCGCATTTGGGGCCTGGCTGTGACCGGCTCCGGGTTTTGTCCTGCTGGCCCCCTCCCCCGGGAGGATGGGGGGAAGGGAGGAGATTCGTGCCGCTCCCACCGCGGCATCCCTTTCGGACTTCAAAGGCTCCCCCAGCATTGTCTGTGCCTGCGGGCAGTGGCCCTGAAAACGTGATCAGAGGCGGCCAGTGTAGGGCAGGCCCGGCCCGCGCCCTGCGCTCTCGCTGGGGCCCGTAGATTCCTCCCTTTGCCGCCAGCTCCACCCTGGTTACAGCCCTACTCCCTGGGCCTCTCTCCTCGCCTTCCTCTCCCCTGACGTCCCCTCTGGCCAGCCTGGCCCACCGCTGCCCACTCCCATCCTTTCTTTGCTGTAGCGTCATGCCTCTCTTGTGGTGTCGAGACTCCTAGAATGTAGAGAGCCCCAAGTCACCACCACCTGCCCCTGTGTATCATCCATGAGGATCCGAAGCCAAGTGAAGAGCTTCTTGGCAGGCTGGGTGCCAAGCCCAGTTCGGGGACATGGGTTTCCCCCGTCAGCACCCGTTCTTTCTCTTCTTTTAAACTATACTCTGCTGATCATGAGAGCCTGACTTTCACCTGAGGCCTCTGCCCAGCCCTTCCCTCCACTCTAGGCAAGGTCCAGATTGGATACTCCTGTCCCCAGGCAGCGGGACAGCATCCTGGAGCTTGAAAATCAGCTCTAGGTGCTTCTGTTCTCTGGAGGCCCACTGCCTGCTTTACTAAATAAAGTTTTATTGGCACATAGCCACGCCCACTCATTTGCATATTGGTCCTGGCTGCAGCTTACTGTACAGTGGCAGAGCTGAGCAGCTATAACAGAGAACGTTTGGCCCCCAAAGCGTAAATACTTTCTAAGCCTTTATAGAAAAAGATTGCTGTCTCTTGACCTCTGCTCTTTTTTTTTTTTTAAACTGGCAAAATATACCTAAAGTGAAAATTACCACTGTAACCATTTTTAAGTGTAGAGTTTCCTGGCGTTAAGTATGTCTGAGGCCAGAGCTTATCCACTGGCTGCCCACTCTTGCTGCTTCTGCTGCCGGCTCTCTTACTGCCCTCTTTCCTTGGGCTCCCGGCCTTTTGTCCATCTCTTTCCCCCTCCCAGCATCCCGCTGGTTTCTCTTCCTCCTGGCCTTCCCACCACCCATACTGTCACCCCCAACTCCACAGCGCGCGTGCGCGCGCGCTCTCTTTCTCTCTCTCCTTTTCATCTACTCCAAAGGCTTTACTTTACTTCCTTGTCACCCTAATTGATTGCATTAACCTTTCAGCGTATTGGATTCCTCGGCATCGTGCAGAGAGCCCTGCGCAATATGCTTATAATCTGAGCCATAATGGACAGTTTACAGTCAACAAGCTCCTTCTCCCTTCTCTGCCATTGGCCCTGTGACATCTCTCTTGCCCCGGCCACCATGGCCACTTCCCTGCCCCCCCCCCAGCAGGGGTGGGGCGGTGGAATGAGGCTGGGTGGAAGCAGACACAGCCTGGTTCCCCCCACCCCCCAGGGATCTCCCAATACCTCCCCTCCTCCTGGCTCTGCCCCTGCTGTCCCTCTCCTTCTCCTCGGAGCCTCCTAGCCTAGGTTCTTCCCCAGGCCTCTGGTCTTGGAGAATCTTCTCGGCTTGGCTCTCTGCTCCTGGGACTCTGACTAATGAGTGGCTGATGGGACCAGCTTGGATTTGGGGAATAAGAGAATCCCCTGGTTCCACCAGAGGGTTCTCAGATCAAACTGGCACTCCTTCGCTTGCCTCAGGGGCTTTGGGGAAAGATACTGGTGACCACTTTGGGAGGTCGAGAGAGGGGAAGCAGGCAGCGGAGCAGTAAGCCAGAGAGAAGCTTCTGCAAGGCAGGCAGGCTTAGCCTCATGGAGGACCTGGCAGGAAAACGAAAGCTGGCTTCTCAGGTTAGTAAAAACGGGCTCCCTCATGGGTTCCCAGGCAGGCACCTCCTCATCCAGCAATCAGGCAAACGAGCCAGTCTATGCCAGCTGCCCGGTCCTGAGAGCTCAGTGAGCCCCGGCCTTGAAGGTCCTGGCTGGGGCTCCCAGCCCTCAGACCCAAAGCCCGGTCAGCCAAATCTTCATTCACAATAGGATGGATGCTGGGTTGAATACATTAGTGTCAGGCCAGAGGAGCAGGACAGAAGCTCCCCTTAGCCCTGGTGGTACTTCCTCTCTCCGGCACCGTTTCCCCCCTACTCTCCGCCCCCACTCTCTGCCCATCATCTTCTTCTGAGCACCTCCCTCCTGCTGTCACTCCATCACTTGGAAGGGCAGGCTTTGGCAACAGGGGGCCGGACTAGATCCTTCCCACCCTCTCCCAGGGATTTTGGGGGTGGGCAGAGGGCACAGCAGGGAGAAGCCAAGCAGCGAATTAAAGTTTGGTGATTGTCAGTGTCAGGAGAAGCTAAATAACCCTGTAACTAGTATGAAGGTGAATTCACGGTCTGCTGCACATGGAAAATATGAGTGCTCTGTGAGATGAGGAAAGTGAGCGGCAGAGTCTGCCTGCCACGGTGGGCAGCCTCCTCTCCAGGGACCTGGGCAGAGAGGCAGGAGGAGGGCCATGCCCTCTCCCATCCCTGCCAGGGAACAGCCACCCGGGACCCCATCCATGTGGGGGGGGGGGGTGGCTCAGCTTGCTTAACGACCTGCTGGACCAGTGCTGGGGACCCAGGTAGATGTCTGTTGGCACCCAGCCCAGGGCCCAGGATGCCAACCCATCCGGCCAGGTCCGTGTTCATCTCTGCTCACCAGTCCTTACTGAGTGCTTACTCTGTGCCAGGCTACATGCTGTGCCCTCTACCCCCACTCTGTGCAGTGCTATTGTTCTTCCCCCCCATTTCATCCCCACTTTGTTATAATCCACTTCTCTGAGCTGTAATTTACATGCCAAGTGTACAATTCAGTGGTTTTTTAGTATATTCCCAATATCGTGTGATCACCATCACTATCTAATTTTAGAATATTTCCATCACTCCAGAAAGAAACCCCATACTCATTAGCAGTCACTCCACATTCCTCCTTGACCCCCAGCTCAAGGCAGTCACTAATTATTCCCTTTGATGCTGCGAAAATGGAGGCTCAGAGAGGGTCAGTGATTTGGTCAAGGTGGCACAGCCAGTGAGCGAGGGAGCGGGAGTGTGAATCCAGGTAGTGGGTTCCTCCGAAGTCAGTGCTCCTTGAGGGACTGTCTGCCCCACGTCCTGGCTGCCCGGCCGCCCCCACCCCCTCTCCCCGCCACACGTTTCTAACAGCCCAGGCTCAGGCGTGTACAAGCACCATCTAAACACGTAGGCCCAGGCGGCAACACGCATCTCTCTCCCCAAGTACCCTTGCGAGCCCATACAGAAAAATCTCACACCCCGCAGAAGGACAGTCAACGTCCCCTCCTCTAGCGCCTTCTCTTCCCCAGCCCAGCTCCTGGAAGGGGGGGTTGGCACAGGATCCAAGGGTAACAGGGGAGCTGGAGTGGCCAGTGAGACCTTGGTTGTTTCAGAGTTTTAAAAGGAGAAATCTCCACATCTCCTGTAGCTGATTGTGGTAACTAAAATCCAGTGCCAACACAACATTCCAGAACAGGTCCCGCCCGGGGTTGGGGCCACAGGCTGGGCCCTGTGGTGCCCACAGGGGAACTGGAGAAGCTCAGCAGCCACATCACACTTACTCTCTTTCCGTCTGACTCTCGCTCTCTCCTTTGCTCCTGTCCTGTCCTTCCCCCGCCTCTTTCTTCTTTACAGCCCCCGCTGTCCCACCCCCAAAGCTTCAAAAAGAAAAAAAATTTTTTTTTTTTTGGTGGCCATACTCTTGACTTGCAAAATTTGGACATTAATCGGAAACTCATCCCGCCTCTGATAAGAGATGAATACAGGAGGAGACACAAAGGGAAAGGTAGACCAGAGAATGAGTCTGTTGGATTTGGTTTGGGGTTTTTTTCCTCCTTCTCCTCTCTCCCTCCAAAGCGGAGGATCCGGCCCGGCCAGTTTGGATATTTATTAAGAAAAAGCCAAAGATAATTAACTTTTTTGTTTTTGTTTTGTTTGCGGGTGCCTCCCCTGCTGGCACTCCTGACTGCCTGGCAAATTAAAGCTTCTCCCTGCTCCCAGGGCGCTGGGCTGCTGGCAACTCAGCTGTTGGCTGCCCAGGAACCGCCCGGCCCCTCAGCTGCCGCCCCAGCCACCCACCTCGGGGGTCAGACCTAGGGTCACTCTATGCCGCCACCGATGCCACATCCCCAGGCTCTCCTGACTTCTAGAGCACCCTTTAGAGCTGGGTAAGTGGGGGAGAGAGAGGAGGGCTACTGTTGGGGTTATGGCCACCACTTCCCTAAAAGGAGAAGCGGCCAAAAAGTGAGGGCTACCACTGGGCTGGGGCATATGCCCCTTGGCCAGCTCGGGGCTGTCTGCTTTCCAGAAGAGGGTGAGGAAAACAGAGAATGAGCTGCAAGTGGAAGAGAGGCCAGGCTGGGGCCAGGCCCACCCCCAGCTCTCCTAGGAGGCTGGTGCACTGCCAGGACCTATGGGCCTTGGGTATTCTTTGGAGGAGACTCGGGGTCACAGAACCACCCCACCATAGCTGTCTATCCTCAACACCGGCCTCCATCCCACTCCCACCTCTGTCTCAGCCCGGGGGCCCTGCAACGTGGTGAGGGAACCCTGTGCTGCCTCTGGCCTGCCGCCCTAGAACATGCGGAGCCCCGAGGCCAAGCCCCGACCTGAGCCTGAGCCCTGTCTGTGGGCCAAGAAGGTGGCAGGTCTAGACTATCTCCATGGGGGGACAGAGTAGAGAGTATCTCGGGAGCCGGGACTGCCATTGAGGAAGGCAGGTCCTCCCTAGGGGCCAGCCAAGCCAAAGCTTCGAGTTGGAGGTGTGGTTTGTCCCTCTGCTAAATGTGCCTCAGCCCCTCCCCGGGCAGAGACCTCTCCTCCGTGCCCCTGGCTGCAGCCCCAGCTGGGCAAGTAGGCAGCGATATGAGGTCCCTCTGGGTGGGGAGCCCGCCTTGGAGCTGGGTACAGAAAGGAGGGCATTCTTTTTCAAGGATTTTGCTGGCCCTTTTTTTTTCTCTGAAATATAAGGATGTGCAATTTTTTTGGTTTCAATTTAGCATTGGAGAATTTTATAATTTAGTAATTAAAATCTCTGATAGGCTTTAGAAATTGCGGCTAATTGAATTTAATGGGAAGATGATTTTCAATTTTATTTGATTACCGGGACCCCTGGCATCGGTATTTATGGGAAAAAAATGGGAAATGTGCTGTGTGGGCTAAGATGGCATAATTGAATTAGGGATAATCGGATTTCTCCGTCATGAATTTCACTATAATTTTCCTATAATTTTCCATTAGATATCTAGTTTACAAATATTCACAAAGAAATGAAGCTCTTTCGGAATGGAGATTGCTGGCTAACAGGATTACGGGGCCGAGCGCGCGGCTGTGCCAGCCCCTACATGGGCCATAATGCGATCCCTGTATTTGCCTTATACTTAGCCTGAGCCTGGCCTCAGCCCCTCGCTCCACCACCCACTCCCCTGCACCTCTTGGCCCTTTGCACCTTCTCCATCTCTGTGTGCCCTACCCGGACACCCACCCATCCCTGGCCCAAGGCCTCTTGCGGCCTGGCGGACCGTCCCATGCCCGTGCCACAATGTTTCCTGCCCACACTTTGCTCACTCGACGCTCTCCCCGATACCCTCCCTCTGTCAGCCCGAGCAGTGCGCTCACACGCAAACACACGGACTCCCTCGCAGGTGCGAACATGCTTGTTCACATGTACACACAGCCCTTTGGCCAAGGCTTCCGTGCCCTGGCCCAGTCGCCTCGGAGGGAACCAGTTTATTGGGATCCTGGGGTGGGGTGCAGGAACAAAAGGAGCTTTGTTCAAGTTTATGTGAAAGTTACAAATTCAGAAGGAGAGCAGATAAAGCCTGAGATACCTGGTGTGTAAACAGGCTGGTGAGTGAGAAGGCCCCGGGCTCGGGAGGGATAGAGAATGAGTGGGCATGCTCTGGGGGTGTGAGGGGACCGGGAGCCAAGCGTGGAAGCCGTTCTGGGGAGAGCTGACGGTTTTCCCTGGACTCGTGTGAGGGGCCCGGTGGCTGGGATTTGCCGTGCAGAGCTCCGCGTCTTCTCTTGGGGATGGGATGGGGTGCGTGAGGAGGAACTGGGGCCTCGAGACCGGGAGGAATTGAGGCATTGGGCTTTCTGTGACCTGAGTCCTGGGCACAAATGTCCTCACTGTGGCCTGGCCTTAGGGTCTAAGAGGTGTCCCCTCATCCGGGTCCTCAAGGCAAAAATGGGCCACAGCCTCAGAGATGGCAGAGCTCTGGGCCTCTCCCCTTCCTACAAGCACACACCCAAAGAGAAAGAAAGAGGGAGAAGTCTGGGGACCCCTCCATTATGCAGCCTCTGACTCACACCTCATGACCTCCATGCCTCAGCCTTCTTCTCAGACTTTCTTAAATCATAACACACCAAGATGGCCTCATTTTCTGGGCCTCTCTGGCCTGTCCTCTGCTCTCAGGCAAGGCCTTTTAAGCCTGTAGTGGCTGATTGCGCCTGTCGCCTTGGCAGAACAGAGGCTCTTCGGGCCACCCACACCCCCCTCCACCACTGTGCCTGACGGGTGCCTCCAGCTTTTGTCCATCAGAGGCCCCAAAGTCGCTGCGCAGCCAACCCTCTTGGCCTTGTCTAGGTAACTGGAAGTTACGCCCTCCCACGCCCTGACCACCAGCAGCAGAAGCCCAGAAGGATACTTAGACACAGCCAGCAGGTCGTGTGGGTCACATATGCAGGGGGCCCTCCCATACGTGCATCACCAAATAAACCCAGAAATCACCCCTCCACTCCTCTGTGACTCTTACTCTGCCTCACCCCAGCTACCCAGGACTGGGGTTCGGGACTGAGTGCCTGTTGTTACAACCCAAGCTGTAAGCCTTGCTTTTGAGAGTCATGGGTGAGAGCAGCCAGAGGCCTGTGTATACTCTGGAGTAGTCCTAGACACGGAGATGTCCTCCCTGAGATCCTGCGTGGGGAGCAGAGCTCACGGTCTTCTGTGCGTGGCTGTCCTGTATCAACACTTGTCCTGGCCTCCGGGTAGCATAAGGCTTGGTTATTCAGGGTTTTAAGGACAGGGGACTGTCAGCAAAGTGTCTGGGCCTCTCTAGCTACTCTTCCTACATAGGAACAGGGCAGGTGTGAAGGGTGGAGGGTTGCATATGGCAACCAGGAAGGGGCTTGCCAAGAAGGTATCAGGGAAGGCAGTCAAATAGGGAAGCAATGCTAACTCCCTGTGAAGCCATTTGGAACTTAAAAAAAAAAAAAAAGACTAAGAAAAATAAGGGGAAAGTGGGAGAACAAGTAGATTGGTTAGTCTCTGACTTCTTTGCCCCAAGGTTTCCCTGGGCCTCTCCTTTTTCAAAATAGAAATATTGCAACAATAGGCCAGTGCCATTTTGCTGAATGCTGCCCAAAGACCAGAGAAAACCCAGGGTCTAGTCCCTTGCCCTAATTGGAGGCAGTGTGGCCTTTCCTAAAACAGGAGAAGAAGGTGGCAGCATGGAGACACAAGGGACAAAGAGCTTGTGACAGTGAGATCTAGGTACTGTACTAGCAAAGCTGCCCATGTTCTTGCTCACCTGATTGCCTCCTTCCTGAGCCTCCCCCCCCCAATGTCCATTAGGTAACTTGGATCACTAAAATTTAAGGAATTTCAACATGTCTGGCTCTAGCAGGGATGTCTGGGCACAGAGAGACCCACCAAAGTACTTTCTCTGAGGGAAGAGGAGGAGGGCCAAAGAGAGCACAGGAACCCTTGTCCAGAGCTGAGATGGCCGACAGGAAATGCGGCCATTGCCGGAGGGGCAGGTGGCAGGAGGCTGGTTCCTTGGTTCAAGGGTGCCTTTCCCCTCCATGCCAAGGTTCTTAATGAGGCAAGAGTGTGGGAGGGAAGCCCAATTGATGGCATGGATCTGTGGTGGGAGCTTGGACTGCAGGCTGCCCAGCGGAGTGAGGTACTGGCTGCCCCTCGGGGCCCAGCTGCAGGGCTGGGGGACCGAATTGGGGCAGAGGAGGAGGAGAAAGATCCAGGCGCAGAGCAGGGATGTTTAGAGGGCCTGGGTCAGCTAGGTCGGCAGGGCACCAGCGCCCATTTCAAGGGACAGCCAAGCCCAAGTGGTGGAAGCTAGGGGTCCTGGCTCTCCTTGGAACCTGCTGCAGGTGGCAGGCAGAGCAGCGCGAGGCCGACGCGAGTGTCCTGTCCCCCTTCCCGCCCCCTCCCCCCGCCAGGCCCACCTCCCGGTAGCCTCCTTGCGAGTAAAGAGCCCGGCCACCACCCGCACCATGAGAGTCGGGTATGAGGGGAAACACAAGCCCTGGTACCGCCTCACCTAGAGCCCACAGGGCGCGCGAAGGGGAGCACGGGGCCGCGCGACCGAGCAGGCGCGACCCCGAGGCGCTCACACCTGCGTCCGCCCTCGCGGAAAAGTTTGCGCGGCCGCGCGCCCCGGGAGCCTTGGGCCGGCCGGCACCCGGAGCGAGTCCGCGCGCGGCCGCCGTCGAGGGGCGCGCGCGGGGCCGGGATCGGGGCGCGTTCGGGAGCGAGCAAGGGCGCGGGCCCGCCGATGGCCGGCCAGAGTTGGCGCGGGGACGCGAGCGCCGCCCGCCTCGCCCCTGTCGCCCGGGTCCGCGCGCCGAGTCCCCGCCCCCCTCCCGAAGTCTAAGGTTTGGGGAATCCCTGAGCCAATGAGGCGGGCCGCCCGAGCGGGTGTGCTGGAGCCGCGCGCGAGCGCGCACGCGGCGGGGGACGGGGTGGGGGTGGGGGGGCAGAGCGGCGGGGGCGCGCGTGCGGCGCGGCCGGCGGGCGGGCGAGCGCGCGCCCATTCACTCCAGCACCGCGGCGGGCGGGCGGGCGGGCGCGCGCGCGCGCGCGGGCGGGCCGAGCTCTGCTCTTTCACCTGCCGGGGCGGCGCGGCTCGGCCGGGAGGAGGCGGCGCCGCGGCCGCCCTGCCAATCACCTCGGCGCCTGGCAGCGCCCCCGGCCGCTCCCGCCCGCCCGCTCCCTCCTGCCAAACTGTTACCCTGAGTGTTACCGTCAGGAGCAATGACATCAGGGCTTTAAAACAACTTGTTATTCGGGGAGTAATCAGTTGCAATTAGGCATTAATTAAGTATTATGAAAGTTGATTATTTAAGTGAATTCGGCTTTCGACTCTCCGACTATGGTGAGTACGGCAGTGGGGCGGGGGAGGGCAGGGGGCGCCGCCGCGGGGCTCGACCCCGGCGCGGGCGGGGGGCGCGGGCGGGGGGCGCGGGCGGGCCCGGGCCGGGCGCGGGCGGGGGGCCCCCCGCGGCCTCTCGGGCAGCTCGGGCCCCCCGACCCGGGCCGCGTCTATAAATAGTTTCTCTTTTAGTTTAATAAACTCGAGAGCCGAGAGGAGCTGCTCCGAGTGTGCAATGCCGGAGCGTGAGAGCGACGGGGGAGGGAGGGAGAAACTTTCGCTCTCCCTCCCGGGTCCCCCTGTCACTGCTGGCCGGGTCCCGGGGACTCGTCCGGCCCTCGCTGGGGGCTGCGGCGAGCGGAGGGGGGCGGGAGAGGGGAGGCGGGGGCCAGTGCGAGAGACTAAACAGATGTTTTTTCTTTCCCCATCTGTTTTTGGCGTTCCTCGAAGAGTTTGGGACCAAAGAGAGGAGAATGGATCTTGGTACAGGTACCGGCGGTGGGAACGAGGGGAGGCTCTTTCACTTTTCTTTCGGTTCTTTTACGGAAGTTAGTATTTTTAGCCCAATGAAGTAGCAGCTGAGCAGGGGGTGGGGGCTGGCCTGAAGAGGGTCTGGCGCCCGCTGCGCTTCTCGCCCTGGTTTCTGGATTGCGAGGCTTCGGATGATATTATTGTTATTATTTGTTACTTGCTTGGTGACTGTGACTAATTTGATGCTTGTCATTATGAAAGAACAGAGGGGAGAGGGAGCTGGGGGGCACCCAAAGAGAGGATTTAGGGGTTTTTTGTGGGGGTTTTTGTTCTCCGTGTTTTTTCAATGGCTCCGTGTTTAGTGTGTGGTGTGTTTTTCTTTTTCTCCTGCAAAGATTGTGTGTCAGGCTGTGGGGTGTGTGTTTTTATTTTTTTTAGTGGGGGGTGGTTTAGTTTTTGAAAGCAGCGTCCTGTTGGGAAAGGTGGTTAGTCTGGTTTTGGGGCCACTGTCTCAAGGTAAAGGAATTTAATTTATTTGGGACAAGGCTGTGTCGGATGATCAAGCTGCTTATTATGGCTAATGAGTATTTTTCACCTGAGAATCCGTGGGATGAGGCGGCTGTTATCAGTTCAAAGTGAGGGGCCCAGGACTCTCTCCCATCCTCCTTTTGAGCTCCCCCCAGGAGATACACCAGGCAAACTACTAAATTTGGACTCTGGGTTTCGGGGGGCCTAGTATGGCACCTAGGCTGGGGTTCCAGATAGCATGATGCTGGCCTGGAGCAGTTTATCCTGATATGTTGGTGTTTTTATTGGTTTTAATCTAATTTTTTTCTCAATATTTTGCTTCTCTTCCCATCTGGGGTTCCTGAGGGGGCACCTGAGGCCAGAGTGAGGTTTACCATAGGCTCTCAATTTAGCCCTCTTTGTTGAAACCACATTGTGACCAGGACCCTCAGATCCGAGTCTGACAAAAGCCGTCGTCTTCTTAAATGTTTTTGAGAGATGTCCGTAAGAAACAGGCTTATCATTCATTGAGGCTGAACTCTGAACTCTCGTGTCTCGTTTATAGAAGGAGAGGTGGCAGTTGGGTTGTTGTCTATAATGGGCTCAAGTTCATGGCATTGCCCCTTGGGACCCATGAGCTGACATTTGACCTTCTGAGGTCAAAGGGGAGTAGGCAGAGAGAACGGGAAGGAGGCAGCACTGTGGGGCCCAGGGTGGGTGACATGGTGGTCAGCTTTGGGAAGTGGGTGTGTGTTTTGTGGGGAGGGAGATGGCTCAGAGTTTTGAGACAGTGTCCAACCAGGTGCGATCTCGGGTAATTGGATGTGGAGGGCCTCAGGACCTCTGCGCCCAGGGAAGGTGTGACACCCCCTGCTGGGCAAATCAGTGAAGGTGTCTAAGGCCAGTGCTGCCACCGTGCCCCTCCCTGGCCTCCACCCCCACTCTAATCAGGTGTCTCATCACCTCCTTCCCTCGGGCCCCACCCCCTTTCCTCAGAAAAAGGGCCCCCACCCAACCAGCCAAGAAGCAATCCTTACAGACTGAGGCTCGTGGGCGGCACAGTGGACCTGGGCATTACTCGGCTGGAAGGCGGACCCTCCCCGTCTTCCTCCTTCTAACTTGGCCACCAACTAGAGTGGGCGTCCATCCTCCTGCCGCTACCCCAAACAGTGCCTCCCAGTCTGTTGTGGGCGTACTACTCCGAAGCCCTTCTAGAGGGTGTCCCCGACTGAAGATAGAGCCTCCCGGGCGGGCCTGCGTGTGCAGAACCTCTTAGAGCATCTCTCCTGGGCCTTAGGGAGACTGACTTCTCCCAGCACTCCAGGGATAGGCTCTGGAAACTTTTCCTAGAACCTGGAAGAGCCACTGAGACGGACTGCTACGTTCTCTAGCTGGAGCAGGGCTCTCCCAGCAGGACCCAGACCTGTACCCCGGCCACTCAGTGAGGGGAGGTTTGGGTGTCAGAGTTCTGACTGCTTCCTGGAGGAGTCATCTGGTGAGACCATCTCAGCCTTTTCTTTGAATTTGGAAGTTTCGCTTAATTTCAGAACTTCAGAAGAAAAACATTTTTTCTCTCTTCACAAAAAAAGGGAAGCAGGTGGGAACTGTGAGATCCCCCTCAGAACCCATCTCTGGCCTGACTCCATGCTCACCTTCCCTCAAGATCTGGAAGGTAGTTCTGGACCCAGCCATGGCTCGAGGTTTCACTACTGGCCAGAGTTCTTTGCTGGGACTGTGAGGGGCTCTCTTCTTTGGGGGGACCCTGGACAGCTTCCACCGAGAGCTTCTCTAGCACAGGACAAGACTGGAGGCACAAGCTCCAAAGAGGTTGCTGGCACCAGGGACCCTACAAGCATTGGATTACGAGTTAACATCCTGTCCTGCCTCGGACAGGTCCAGGTCCTGAAGCATTCCGTTCAGAAGCCATTCAGTGGTGGCAGAACCTAGGAACCTTAGGGGCCATGTGGACCCCTATTCCCCCACCATAGTTCAGCCAAGGGCTGGATCAATCTGGACGTCTTTAGCAATAAAAAATGCCGATGTCGTCCTAATTCACCAGGCCCCGAGATGACAGCAAATTTACATTTTTTAATTAAACTAGCAGCCAGTTTTTATGAGAGGGGGTTGGGTTATGCAAATCAAATGGTTGTGTACGGAAGATTAGGAGAGTTTGGGAATAAATTCCACAAATGCTAATAAAAAAAAAAAAAGGAAAGGGAAAGAGAGGAGGGAGGGAGGAGAGAGAGGAAGAGAGGAGGACATAGTTCCATTAGGCCCTTTTAGAGTGATTTCCCTCGGGGAGGGAGCCGGGCAGGGGAGGGGGAGGGAGCTTTCAGACACAGGTAAATCCATCCTGCAGTTGGGAAGCTCCCCAGGGTTAGGCCCCACTAGGCTGATGGCTAGGCCCCAACAAGACTGGAGGCAGGGGCACAAGGGCCACGAAGCAACAGTGAATCTTTGGGAAGGACCTTGCCCTTGATTCTCAGGGTCTGCTTGTAACTGCCCCCACTCTGCCCAGGGAGAGCATGAGAAGAAGAGGAGAGGCTGTCCAGGGCTAGAGCTGTATGTCAGGATCCAAGCTAGGCCCTGCCAGGTCAAGGGCCAAAGAGGCAAGAGAGTGAGTTCAAGGGGATGGCCACAGATGGAGGGCCAGAGAGGGGTGGCACTGTCCACTTGGTAGCCATGGGATCAAGGTGAGGTCAGTGGGAGGAATCGGGGCTGCTCGCTGAGCCAGGCCTGCTTCTTTTTCCCTGGGATAAGCTCTGCTGGAACTCTGGGCCAGGACACCCCTACCCCCACCCAACCCCCACCATTGCATCCCAGCCCCAGCCTCAGCAGTGGAGGAAGCCTGAGCAGGTTGTCCTAAATTTTCCTTCCTCAAGCCTTTACTTGGCCAGATACACCCACTTGACCAGTCTAAGCTGGGGCCAGTCCCTGCAGTCAGGCTGTGCACCGGTTCTGCCAGTCTGCCGCAAGGGGTAGGTGCCATCTTGGCAGGAAGGAGCAGTCAGAGCCAAGGACAGAATGGGCTGACTCGGAAGTAGTGAGTTTCCTGGTACCATTCAAACAGAGGCTGGCTGTGACGTGTGCGGGGACTGGAGCATCAGATGACCTTTAAGGTCTCTGGCTTGGGGGTTGAGGGGATGAGGTGAGAAGCACATCGTTTGGGCCTTCTCTTTGGAAGAAGGCATTTGAGACCCGGGGCTCTGAACTGCCAGGTGGCCCTTGCACCAGCCCCGGTTCTGGTTGTGAGACGTCAGAGCAGAACACAGGATAAAAGCCCTGGCGTAACCATTCTTGCAATAGGAGGCAGAGGCAGCAAGGGCAGATCTGGAAGGATCCCTAGAAGGGCCCCACCCTGGGCTGTTTATTCCTATAGGGACCAGCCAGGAGAACCCATTAACTCTCCTCTCCAAGAAGGGCACTGGGGCCACTTAGCCAGACCTCCTCGCCACCTCGCCATCGCTGCCACCATTCACCCATCCCCCATGGCCAGGGAATCTGGCTGAGTTGCAGCTTGGGTTTTTATGGTGGAAAAATAAAATAAATGGAGACACCTTTGGAGGGCTGAGTCACGCAGCAGCATCTCCTCGTTAAAGCTGCTGCCCCTGGCTCAAGTCCCTGGGCTGGGAATCGGGTGAGGCCCGGGAAGATTCTGGGCGCTGGCTCCTCCGCCTGGACCCTGCCAGGTTAGGGGTGTGCCTGCCCCCCCCATCAGCCTCCTCCGGCAGGCCAGCCATGCTTAGAGGGGTCAGGCCACTTCTCCTCCCCACCCCCAACCCGGGGCCCCCAGCCTTGTCCTTTACCACTGCCCTCTCCGAGCTGGTTTTAGACCTTGACCACCCTGGCAGGGGATGCATCTCCTTCTCATCTTTGGGGTTGGGGAGGGCAGTGGTGGAGAAAGTTGCTCTCTAGTATTTCGAGCCTGTGGGTCGCTCAAGGCAAGCAGCAGCTGTCCCAGAGTCCCTGGGCCAGGGTACAGCAGGAGGAAGAAGGAGCAGGGGAGGAGGAGAAGGCTGGCCATCCCAGGGGGCAGAGGATGGCCTGCATCCCTTGGACCGACTGTGAAAGGCAGCCACTTGGTCCAGCATTCACCTTCTGGCTGCCCAGATTACATCCTCGGGGGGCATCCTCACACCCTGCATACATCAGCTCATAGTGTCCCCTGTCTGGAGGAGACCCCATGCAGGTGGTGAGGCTGGCGATTCAGAACGTGTTAGGGAGAACCTGCTAGAGTTGCCGCAGCAGTGAAGCCATCTGGTCCTTCCCTGTGTTCCAGGAGCTGTCCGGTGGAGGGAGACAGGTGTGTTCATCTGCCACCAGGGGCAGAGGAGCACAGGGCGGGGAGCCCCGGGAGCTCTGTGAAGGAGCGGCCTTAGAACTTGATAAAGGATGGGAAGTAGTGGGACAGAGGAAATAGGCGGTGGGATGTTCCCTGTGCCCCCCGGCACCTTCTGGGCTTCACACAGCCTTGCTTCCCTTGCCTTCTAGTCCCTGGCCACTCACCCCCCTCACCCCCAGCAGAACTGCTTCCCATCGTGCAACCACAGCCTTCTGCCCTTTTCCTCCAAGCCACCCAGCTCCCTAAAGGCAGGCCCTCCTGCCTACTTCGTCTCTCCTCCTTACAGCCTTGTACCCAGTTGGCCCTGGAAAGACATAGCAGATAAGAGGTTGGCTGGGGGCCTGAACTCTGAGGATCTGGTTAGACCCACGGCAGGAGTGTGTCCAGGTGGCACTCAGACTTCTGGACCCTGGCCCCCAGAAGGTCAAGCAAAGTGCTTTTTTCTGCTACTCCTGCTTCTAATGGCCACCATTAGAGTTAGCTCTGTGTTGACATCCCCTCCCAGCACTCGGTCTGGGGCTGGTCTCGCGCCTTCCCACTGTTAGTGCTGGTGGAATTGATTGATTGATGTACCTCTTCGCCAAGTGCCTCCCGGCTTCTTAGTGGGGGCAGAAGGAGGCAGGCAGGAAACATTGGCCGGTTCCCCTGGGACCTGGGTTTTAGCTCCTTGAGAGCTTTCTATAGCCTGGTTTACAGGAAGGAGTGGGGCTGGGATCAAGGATGACACGAAGGGGGTCCAAGGATAAAGATAGGCATTGTATGGTTAGATGGGGGCCTGCATTACCTACTCACTGTGACTCTGGCTTGGGCCTGGGTGGGACTTTGGTGCCTGCAGCCTGCTACCCTGGGAGGGGCAAGCGGGCAGTGACTGATGTGCGGTCTGGGACTCTACCACCCCCCCTGCCTACCTCCATCTCCCCCCAAGCTGACCTCACAACAACATGTCCATCCTCTGCAGGTCCTGGTCCCAGAACCTCCCAGGTCCCAGGAGCCCTCCAACTAGGTAGACCCTGTGCCAGAAAGAGGACCCAGCCTGCATTGCCAAGACCTCGGACCTCTGTCCCCTGGCGTGGCGTTGGGGCCCCTCCTGAGCTGTCTGTGGTTCTTAGAGCATCTCATAGGCTGCCTCCTGGGGCTTCTTCTGGCCCCACAGTCTTGGCTGGTGCCATGGGCCCCAGGCTGCTGAGACTCTCCTGAAAGCCAAGAGGCTGCTGAGACTCTCCTGAAAGCCAAGAGGGCCCTCCTTGTTGCCTTCTGGCCTGAGGCTAGGGCACTGGCTGGCTTTGGGGGAGTAGAGTAGAGCAGAGGAGTGGACACATTTGTATTGCCAAAGACCAGGGATTCCCAGAGGAAACCTTCTCGAGCTGAGCTTTAGCCCACATTGGCCTTTCCTTATAGGGCTTTCGGGGGACGCCCCCCCCACTGGGAGGGAATGTGCTACGTGCAAACTGGCGATGAGTAAGTGGGGGTCCACCACCTCACGGCTGCCAGAAGTACATCTCCTTGGCTAGATCATCACCTACTTGTAGACCAGGGCCTGCCTCCCTGTCATCCCCTCAGCCCAAGGCCACAGCAAGCCAGGTGGGCTGCCTGGGGGAGGGGTTGGCCACGTGTCCTGCTGCTCAGCAGGGGGCGCCCCAGGTATCTGCCCTAGTTCTAAGGACAAGGATGCTGGTCCCCGTCTGGTCTGAGCCTTCTGGCCGTGGGTGGGGGGAGGGGTAGCCTCCCCTCCCCACCCCCAGAGGTTCCTTGGCTGAGTTTGTTTTGCCAGGGTGACCTGTTTAATCATCTCATTTTCTGGTGGCCGTTTATTCCTCGTTTCCACGGTTACGGCCCCATTAAGGGGAGAAGCAATAAGGCAGCGAGTCAAACAGGTAATAAAAACATTAAGGCCCATGTGCACTGAGGGAGGGCGGGTGGGTGGGAAGGGGGCTCAGTGAGGTGAGACGGCCCAGGGAGAAGCAGAGGTAAGAGGCTGCTGGCCTTGTCCTCCAGAGGCTGCCAAGAGGGCTCCTGGCCGGTGGAAGCAGTGGACCGCTCACCATGGCCTGGCTTCTGAGCTGTACCCTTTGGGGGCTGAGACCTAGGGCTCACTCAGAACGGTCCGCAGCCCCCGGTGCCCTGGCAACAGGCTGTATGTTGGGAAGTAGCACAGGAAGGAGACCCGTGAGAGTGACAGAAGCCTTCCCCAGGACTCCTCCAGCCAGGCTGTGCAGCCCGGTTCCAGGCCTCACCTCGCCCTCCCTTGGTGGGGGTGGGGGATGATTTCTGACATTGCTTTGAGCACTAGAACTTTTTTTCTGCCAACTTTATCAGAAAGCATATTTGTGGTGAGTGCTGCTAACAGGGCCAGTCTGGTGAGTAAATATTCCTGGTGTGGACAGCCCCGTGACCTTGAGAAGGAGGAGCGTCGCAGGGGGGCCAAGGGCATGCAGGGGAAAGGAGACCGAGTGGTCCCGGTGCTGTTGGGGGGCCCCCTAGGATGGGGTGAGGAGGCCAAAGTGTTTGGGTTTGGCCCTAACAGTCTCTTCCCAGCAGCGTGGTCCACCTCAAGCTTGAGTGACACTTGGCTCGGGCTGGCGTGTGTGACTTTCCCGCTGGTGGACTGGGCTGGGAGCCCTTGGTGTTGCTCCCACGGAGGAGTTTCTGGCAGGTTCTCCTCTGGGCTCCATAGAGACGCGGCCCTCCCTTCCTTTCGGAGATGGAAGCTAAAAGGAAAGTCAGCCTCTTGCCAAGGCCGTCTGAGCCCAGGGGCACGTGCCTTCTTCCCTAGGGGCCTCCTGAGTGGCCCCAGCCCCTCTGGGTGGCCCTCGAGATTGACAAGTGAGCAGCCAGTCAATGGGGCTGACCGGGAGGGGTGAGGGAGAGACGGAGTCTTCCTCAGCCGGGAAGAGCGGGGCTCCGGGGCAGTGCCTATGCGTGCTCGAGCCCGTGGCTGCTACCCCAAATCTTGGGGTCAGTGGCTCAGAGAGAAGAGCAGAGGCCCGTTGGAGGCGCCTCCAGGTGAGGAGTGCCTACTTTCTTTTTCTCCCCAGTGCCCTGATCCTTTGCAAACTCACCGAGGTCTGCGTCTCCGATTATTAATTTCAAAGTTGATTTCTGACTCGAGAGGGAGAAAGAGAGGAAGATCTGGGAAATGGGGGAAACCCTCTGGCTGGGAAGTGTGTCTTGGGAGCGGACCTAGATGAGTTAATATTCCGATCAAACAATTAAAAATAGAAAATGTGCCCGCGGCCCCAGCTGCTGAGGCTTTTCGGCAACTGCCACCGGGAGCTTCACGGGGCAGGTGGTGCTGGAAAGACGTTTTTCCACAAATAGCGAATATCAGACACTATTGTGCGCACCCCCCCCCCCACCAACTTCCCTCCCAGGACCCAGGACAGGTGTCTAGGGGCTCCCAGCTCTCCCTGAGCTCCCCTCATGGCCTGGAGCCTGGGGTCTGTGCAGCTTCAGGGCAGCCCTCCTCCCCTGCGGGGCCTAGCCACAACGGTGAGGTCATCGCCAGATGCCTTGCTAATTGCTTTAAGAATCTAACTTAAAATAAGATGAAAACTTATATTCCTGGGTGAAGCGTAATTTCCCATCGAATAGTAAGTTAATGGAAGGGTTATACCAGAGGGCCTGAAGGTATACCTGGAGGCTGTGTGCTCATCGGATAAAGCCAAGTGGCTTGGGCAGAACAGGTCTAGAGTCGGGGTCCCCTAAACCTCAGGCCAGGCCCTGCCCCCCGGCTCCTGTCGCGCTTCACCATGGCCTGCTGAGCCAAGAGGACACATCCCATGCGTGCTCAAGTCCCTGTCAATGCTGGGGACCGGCTTTTCAAAGCCCCCAGGTGGGAGAGGCTCAAGTCTGATGTCCCTCAGGCATGAGAAGGCTCTGGGTGGTCAGTTCACCCAGGAGCACGTTTTGGGCATCAAGAGAGCACAGCACGTCTCTTGACACCCAAGAACACAGAGCTTCGGGAGCACTTTCCAGATCCCAGCCTGGTGACCAGCCGCCCTAGTTCGCCCAGGACCGGAAAGACCCACATCCTGTGAACACCTGAGTTCTGGAGGCCGGTGGACAGGCTGATTGACACGGTCCCTCCCTTGGGGTCCCGGAGAGCCCAAGCACCTCCTGGACCAGAACGCTCTCTGTGCAGGATGGGTGATTTACGACAGGCACCACCTAAAACCCCCAGCTCGTAGGGCTGCTGCCTTTGGCGAGGCGCGTGTGAACTCAAGCGGGTATGACACACGCCTTCCCAGGTGGGACGAGGCACTGCCTCAGAGCCTCTGCTGGGCGCAGGAAGGGACTTGCCCCTGGGCACCCACCTCCATGCCCCGCCCCTTTCCGCTGAGCCCTTCCCCCTATGGCAAGGGTGGGCACACGGGGCAGGATCATGACAGCAGAACACCTGCAAGTTTACCTAGTGCCTACCTGCCTTCCGAGAGATTCCGAGCTCTCCACATCTAATACCGCAGTCCCCGGGAGAAAGACAGGGAGTTGTCCTGTGGCTCAGAGACACGGATAGGTCAGGGAGTGGGGCTGTCTCCCATGGGGAAGAGGGTCTTGCTGGAGGACCCCTCTGCTGGCAGCCCAGTCCTGGATATCTCCCGTGATGCTGGGCCCACTGCCCCAAACATCTCTGGGTCCCCCCCTACATCCCGCCTGTAACATGTGGGCACATCCTGGGCCTTCCCTGCAAAATAAAATGCACTTTTTCACACGGTTGCATTTTGAGCTTTTTGGAGGAAGCCTCCCCTCGAGGCACTCGTTACTGCCTATCTCCTGAAAAAGGTCTCCCCTTCTGTTTGCAGAGAAGGGTTGAAGGCGAATGGGAAAACATCCTGACTTGTCTCTTTGGTGAAATGGAAATGAGCAGATTGGACCCTGGGCCCTTCAGGAGGAGAGTCTAAATGAATGGGCATTCCCCTAGGAGACAGGACAGCAAAGTTTGTCGGATGTGTTTCTGTGTACGCATAGACTTCGCTGGAGGGGAAGATCAGGATGTTTCCCCTGGCTCACCAGGAGACCCTTGCAGCTCAGAGAAGGTGCATATCACCATTGGCCTTCACGGCTTCTAGAAGCAATGGGGCTTCCTTGGGAACCGTAGAGGATAAACTTGCTGCTGTCCCTGCCTGGGGTTTGAGCACTGAGTATGGCAGGTGTAATCCTAGAGAGGACCCCCTCCTTTCCCCATGCTGCCCACGCTGCTTTCAGAGGGAGGGAGGGAGCGGCCGGGTGCCCTGGGGCGGGCTGAGGCTGCTTGAGGGGCCTCTTCCAGGCTCCTGCCGCACACCTACCCCCCACCGCCACCCCAGAGGAAGGAATTATGGGGCATTAGGACTGAGAATTCCTAGTCTAAACAACTCAGGAAAACATGTTCCAAGAGTGAGCCAAGCCGGAACCTCAGCTCGTGTGAGCCTGGGTTGTAAGTACACGGACAGGAGCTGTGAATGTTCCGTGTTCTACGGCAGTTGCTGTTCAAGCAGACTCATTGGGGAACTCCTGCCTGTGGGGATCTGAGCGGGCCCTCCTCTGTTCATCTTCTCTCACCCCTGGAGGGGAGGGAGTGAGGTTGGGTTAGACAGAGGGGACAGCCGGCCAGCCAGCTCTAGAAGGGCCGGTGAACACCCAGCCCCTGGCCAGAGGGTATAGCCTCCTGCTCAGTCCACATGGGCCCCTTTCCCTGGGCCTGCCTGATTGGAAGGGTCACTTTGGGGGTTCAGATAGGTGGTGAATGGCGTGCCTCCCTGGAGACCCCAGGGCAGGGCCAAGAGCTCAGAGAAGGAACCCAGGATGTTTTCTGTTTCGGGGTCCCTTGGGGGCCCAGGGGCAGATTGAGACAGGCTCCTTGCAGGGAAGGTGTTAACAAACAGCAGGTGATTAAACATGACAAGCGGTGACATTTCTGTGCAGGGTTCTCGGTCCCGGCGATGCCAAGAATGAAGCTATAAACCCTGACATTTTGTGTTATGCACTGAGAGGCTTTTAATAGACCCCTCTCTCTCCTCCCCAGTCAGCTTCTCCTTCCCTCTCCTCCCCCGTGTGGTAGCCACTGCCCCCACAGAAGCCTCCTGCCCCTCCATTCAGCCTGGCCTCCGGGAGCCTGGCCTCAGGGAGCCTCCAATTCCGGGGCCTCTGCTGGCCTTGGCCTCTCCCTCCCTCACCCTGGAGCTGTTCTCCTGGGCAGGGCCAGCTCTCCCAGCTCTCCCACTGCCCTCCACAGCCCCTCCCTCTGCTTTGATCTCTCCCCACAGCCTGCACTCCCTTCTCCTTTTTTTGGGTCCTGATCTCACAGCCTCACCCTCTGCTGTGGCTGTCCCGGTTATTTGCTGTGGCAGGTGTCTGTCCCTGTGCCCTCTTTGTGTTAATAACATTTTCAGACAGACTTGAGAGGGGCTGCAGGGAGGTGGTGGGGCTGTGGATGGGATTCCCCCCCGCCCCATCTTTTTTCAATTTCTTTTCTCCTTTTTGGGACAGAGACAGGAGGTGGAGGGAGAGCCGGGCAGCACGGTGCAGACAGTTGCTGGATTGATTCCGAAGGGGCCTGGCTGGTAACAGTTGTTCCTCTCCCAGAGAAATGTTGGAACAACTGGGGCCTCTTTTGTTCTCGAGGCAGAGCCCTGCGAAGGGCATTTGGAGGTGAGCCTGAGGCACAAGAGGGTCAGAGACCCAAGAGCTTCAGCCTCTGTCCCACGCCAGGGAGGAGAGGTTCCTAGAGCTCCCCAGGGCCTGCTTGGTACAGAAGCCCAGCCACACACTCCCGGTCCCCGCTCTTCCCCTAATGAACTTAAGAAGCACTTAGTTTTCTGTATTCATTCAGTAAATATTTATTTGGGTCAGGCGCTCTGCTAAAACAGTAGTCCCGTCCTAGGGATCCTGCAGTCTAAGGAGATAGAAGGGTCATTAAGCAAGTCATTAAAGCTGCACACGGAGCAGGGCATCAGGAGAGGATGAGGCCAGGGCCCTACGGAGTGTGGTGATCTCAGAGGGCTTCCAGGAGGAAGTGAAATTTCACCTGGGATGTCAGAAAGATGCATGGATGCATGGAGGTCCGGGTGGGATTAGCTGGGCCCTGAACTGAAGGAGGTTGCGGGGGCGGGGCTGCTGTTCCCTGTTCCACAGGTGCTGGCTGGTGGGCCAGGGGTGGGTGGTGAATTGTGCCAGCCCACTAGGGCCATGCTCCTTCAAGCTCTGGCTAACTGGCCCGGGACTTGCTCTTCCAGCCACCCTCCTACCAAGTAGATCCATCTGTGCCAGGGACAGTGCTTGGAGGCAGAGCAGGAAAGGGCTCAGCCCTGTTCCTGGGGGACCGAGAGTCAGCCCTGTTCCTGGGGGCCTGGAAGTCAGCAAGTGCCACGGAGGGGTGGGCTGCTCCCCGTTCCTCCTGCTGATGCCTCGCTGAAGAGGGGGCAGGAGAGAGTGTGCAGACCCGCGTGGGGGGCAGAGCTGCTGCAGGAGCCCAGGGGGTTCCAGCTGGGAGTGTGGCACGAGTCCGGGTATCTGCTTACTACCCACCTCTTACCTCCTGCACCTGCTGGCCTCCATGAGGCCCTCCTCGAACTCACAGCTGGCCTCCCTCCTGGGCCTTCCGGGGTGTGCAGAATGCTCCCAGGCTGGTGTGTCTTCCCCAGGAGATTCTGAGCCCTCTGATACCTTGAACCGTGCCCCCCGAGTCCCTATAGGGCCAGCAGGACTCTGAGAAGTATCTGCCTGTAGATCCTTGGGATGTATTAGAGAAACTCACATGGGCTGTGAAAGAGGAGGGCGTGCGCTGACCCTTAGAAGTGGGGAGCCCGTAGACAGACCAGGGGGCCCCTGGTGTCCGGGAAGCCAGGCTCTGGGGGTCCAGGGTCAGTTTCCTCACCCAACCTGAGCTGGCCCCACACCCCAGAGTCATTCAGCCATAGCAATGGGGCAGCCATAAGGTCCGCTGCCTAGAAGGGCCTCACGGAGCCTTTAGAGCGCTTCCTTCCCTACCTTGCTCTACCTGTGCCCAGAGGTCAGACCCGGGACACCTTGCCTCCATACCTGTTCCCTGAGGAGGCCCAGGTTAGCTCCCGGTCTCCCGGTCCCCCGTTGTTAAATGGTCCAGGGCAGATTTCAGCCGTGACTCCTCATCCCCACCCCATCCCCACACTGCCTTTTTGCCAGATTCCTTCTGGGTCCCATAATGCCACCCCTTGTCATCCACTTCTCAGAGTCCAACCAAGACCCCAGGAAGGCCCCAGAGGGTCAGCCTTCCAGGCCCTTAGGCAGGTGAGAGGAAGGAGGCATGCAGAAATGGGAGGGGAGGGGAGTCCCAGAGCCAGGACTTGGCCCCCTGCCCCTGTAGATCCGGAGCCAGGTTTTACTGTAATCCCTACATCCTGTTGCAGATCCTTAATCAGCTGGAGCCCAGGTTGGGCTGGACCCTGTGGTGACACTCAGGACTGTAGGATGGAAAACCTGAAGTGGAGCTTCCGGAGTTGGGGTTGGGGGCTTCGAGGAGGAGGCAGGTGGAGGGGAGGAGAAGAGAGCCATTGCAGGCACAGGATGTGGACAGAGCCCAGAGCTGCCACCCCCCGCCCCAGGCTGGGGGTGGAGGAGCAGCTGTTGCAGACTGGGAACCAGGGGTATGAGAGGACGAGGAGGGGCCCACACAGGGGCCCCCTGGAGAACACCAGAGTCTGTGGGGGCTGCTTGCGTGGTCTGTTAGCACCATTGAGACAGCTGGCCTGTCTCTGGAGTTGCTCAAATAGTGAGCAAGGACTCCAGCCTGGAGACAGCAGGGAGGGGACACTGGGTGCTGTGGGTTCCAGGGGTCTCCACCGACCAGGGACCAAGTGCAAGGCAGGAAGGGCTTCTGTCCTCCCAGGAGCTCTGCTTCCTGAAGAGGCCTGAGGCAGGGGACTTAGAAGGGTCCCATGGGGGGCTTGGGCAGCCAGGGGACTAGGCTCCTCCAGGAAGCAGCTGGGGCCCCTGAGCAGGAAAGCGGGATCCCAGGATCCGCCATTCCTTCAGCCAGGAGCTGCCGGCCCCAGGGCCCTGGTCGTCCAGCCCTGCTCTGCTCCGCAGTCCCTGCATGAGTCAGGGGGAAGGGTTGAGGGCCTGGGGGCGTGTACCCCTCCTGGACCTCAGCTCTGTCTGCCCCCCACCCCCCGCCCCCAGGAATAGTGGTGAAGTGGGATGGGGGAAATGCCCAGACCACAGACAGCCTGGGAGCGCAGGCCAGGAGTGGGCTGGCTGGCAGCGGGCGGGCAGACCGGGCGTCTGTCCTGCCAGGGGCCCAGGCTGGCTACGCAGACAGCCTCTTTTCTATATGGAAATGAAGAATTTAGGCTAATGGAGCTCAACCATCTCTAATTTTGCGATGGCAGGAGGATTTTGATTGAAAGTAATTAAGCAAGCTAGCTGTAAAATTAATTAAAGCAAAAGGGGGGGATTTTTTATTGGATTGGATAGCGATATAGCGTCTGTCAGGCGGGGGACGGATGGGGGTGACCTGAATCCTCTGCCCTCCCCCCTCCCACTCGGGACGTTTATGTCACTTTAATCTCCTTACAGCGGCTGCTGTGCATTTGTTTGAAATAATCAAGGAAATATGGTCAGAAATTGTCAGCTTTCAGATCTAATTTACCTGACGGCCCCTGCGCGAGCCGGCGCGGCCTGGGGAGCGAGCGCGCGTGAGCGGGCGGGGGAGCCCGAGTGGGCACAGAGGACACCCGGCTCTCCAGCCTCCTCCCCAGACCCAGGCCCCCTCCCAGGGCAAAAGGAGGGGCTCCCCAGGCCTGGGGCCACCTCCCTGGGACAGGCCCCCGCCCCAACCACCTGCTGCCTCCCCCTTGAGCTGTAACCAGCTTTGGGTTTAGGGCTATAGGATCAGGGAGGTGACAGTAATTCCTTACTCCAGATGGCTGACAACTGCTAAACCCCTCCACCAGGGCCACAGTTTTAAAAATACTCCTAAATTAGTCCCCTCATGTCGTTGGCAGCCTCAGCAAGGGGATTGTGGAGATGGGCTGGAGGGAGGGTGGGAAGGCAGCATCCCTCATTGCACCCCTCTGCCACCTGCTGCTGTCCCCACCTTCTCGCCCGGGGCTGCCTCTCTCACAGGCCTTTCCTCTAAATCCCAGAACGGTGCTTGGCCCTGTTTTCCCCTTCACAGAACAAATCGCAAGTTCTGGGGGTCTCAGTCTCTGCAAGAGGAGGGTCCCCTCCCTCGAACATACATGCTCCCGCCCTGAGCCCAGGCAGGCTCTCCCTCAGATGGCCACCCCCATGTCCTGCCCCTTTTCCAGGGTGTGAGCCAGGCCGCAGGCTCTCCTTGTGCGCCCCTTGCAGGCCCTGCACCCTGGAAGTGTTGTTTCAGAGCCATCTGGGGTCCTTGCCCAGGTGGGCCAGTATGGGATTGAAGCTTTTCCAGCAGGGAGCCCTTGTGTGGGGTTTGGGGCCAGTGGGTCCTGGAGCAGTCAGTCTGCGAGGGCTGCAGAAAGTTCCCCTTTAAAGCACCAATGGGGAGCAATTTGATCTGCTGGTCATGAGAGGGGCCCAGGTGGGGAGCTGAGGCTCTGGATTTGTCTGGTCCTCACGAGTTAGTGACGTGGGCTTCTAACAGACGAACCTTTCAACCTCCTGGGCCTCAGTTCCCTCCTAGTTCTAAAGTTCTACGCAAATATAGGGCAATCTGTGCTCTGATCGGTGCCACCCTTGGAGTTCCTTGTCCAGCCAGAACTCCTTGCCATGCCCCTTGGGATAAGGGAAAAGGTGGAAGGTTCTAGAAACAGAGAAGACTAGGATGAGCAGTCTGCTCCCAGTTTGCCCACATTACAACACACCTGTTAGAAGCCCACTGGCCCCACCTGCCCTACTTCCATCAGTCCTTATCCTAACCCTGACTGTGTCTCCCGGCTCCCACCCCAGCTTTGGTGCTGGGTGACTTGGTGGGGGTCCTCCTCCAGGAGCAAGGGAGGGATTGAGCCCCTGACTTCCTTCCGAGCTGGCTCCCAAGCTGAGCAGCTGGGAGATTGGGAAGCATCGCCTGCCCCCTTCTTGAGCTCTCTCTGCCTGACCCTCTACTCTACCATGAGTCACTCATCTTGGGGCAGGGGGTGGAGCCCCAAAGCACTCTGCCCAGGAAAGAGGAGGAGGAGAGCCCTTCTCCTACTGGCTCTTCTTCACGTCTTCAGGGCAAAGTTCTTCCTGCCTAGAGCCCAGGCGGCAGGGAGGTCATTTGAGCCCAGCACTCCCCTACCTATACCTGCGGGAACTTGGTGAGAGGCAGGGGCACGGCCCGGCACCATGGGGGCCACCCAGAGCCAGAGTCCCTGCCCTTTATGCCCGCCAGCTGCCCAGGAACTAGATCCCAGGAAACACAGAGCTAAGAAAGCCTATCTGGCCCCAACCCAGAGCCTCAGCTCCACGTGTGGCTCTCAGCTGCTCACGCCCGCCCCCATAGCTGTGATGTGGAGGAACTGGCCTGGAACTCAGTGCCAGCGACCCAATGAGGCTGCTTTCGCTGGGCCAGGGGCTGGTCTTGGCTTGGTGCTGGTCTGGGCCGCTGGTGGCAGCCACCACGGTGGAGAGAGGCTCCAGCAGAGGTCAGATGCCCAGGCAGGCCTGGACAGGTTGGTGCACTGAGGCACAGGGAGGTGGAAGAGGCCAAGAGAAGAGTCAAGAGTGCTCTTGAGGGCCTCATGGTGTCCCCGGGTTGGCCCTTTGCCCTTGTGGGAAGAACCGCAGTTGCGGGTGCTGTGCCCAAAACCGCTTTGGGAATGGTCCTGTGTGGTGAGGAGAGAGTTTTGTGTAGGGGCTTCTCTGGGAAGGATGGGCATGGGGAGTGGGCACATAGGCGAGGTCCTTAAGACTAGCCACGGGCTCTGAGATGATAAGGCCAGAGAGAGAAAGAGAGAAAACGCCCACAGGACAGCCCAAGGAGTCTGGGAGAGGGATGAAGTGAGGGCACTTGGGGGCTGCCGAATCCGAGGCCCGCCCAGCAGTACCTGGTACCTGTCACCCGGCCGGCGTTTGAGAACACACATGCACTGTGGCCTCCAGGGGTTCCTGCCCACCCTTCCTCCCTGGCCCCCACAGCTTTGGGAAAAAGCAGAACGTGCTGGCCTTGTCCAGGTGGAGCCCCTCCTCTTTCCAGGGCTCCTTCCTGGCTCTCTGCCATCCCTATGGCCAGGTGTCTGAGCCTCTTGTGCAGGGAGAACCAGAGAGGGTGAAGGATGACTGGCTTGGCCTTGGACCAGCCCTCGGGGGCCCGGCTCCCTGAGGCAGTTTTTGAGTGAGGACTCCCACCAGCGGGGCCCACCCTGGCCTCGCTGGCCCCGGTCTTCCTCCCTTTAGGTGGGGCCCAGCGTGAGTGGGCTAATCTCCCTGCCACCGAGTGCAGAGACCAGGGTCTCTCCCCTGAGTCCTTGCTCGTGCTTCGTAGTGGCTAGACGCTCCCAGAGAGATCTGAGGGGTGTGCGGTGCCCCAGCCACAGGAGCCTGGAGAGCTACCTGCCCGAATGGGAGAGGAGCCCAGAGTGGCCGGGGTCCAGCCCTGAGAATCATTCTCGGCAGGGTCTGGTGATGCCCACAGGGCTCCCCCAGCCAGGGCCGCGCTGGAGTTGGCTGGATGTGACCAAGGCACTGGGCTCCCGGAAGTGCCTGGGGCCAAGCTGGGCTCTGGTATGGCAAAGCCTGGGCCCGGCCGTTTCCTGGCGGCGTCAGGCCTTCTCTCTCTCTCCTGCTCCCGGGGTACCCACCCTGCTCCTCTGGATCTGGGGGCGTGGCGATGGTGACCCCCCGCACAGCTCCGCGTGAGCATCCCGGGCCCCGCTTCCCCTCCCTCCAGTCTGGCCAAGCTTCCTTACCCCTCAGGCCTGAAGCCTCCCTGGCCACGGCCTGGCCCCGTCCTCCGTCCCCCCTGGCTTCATAGTCGCATTTTGCTGCCAGCACAGGGCACTGAAAAACTGCTGGCACTGCCAAAATCCCTGTGTGCGCTATGAGTCCCCAAACATCCCTTTATTTTTATTGTTCTGTTAATTACTGTTTAAACTTTAATAAGTCACTTCGTCAGGAGGGGGGACCTGCCGTGAGCTTTTCTGTGCAAACACGGGCCCGGGAGTGACTCGGGTGTAATATAACCCTTTATGCGATGTGGGAATGTTTAGATTGTAACAGAAACTTGTTATTTTAATGACAGTTGTGGGGGGATCTGAACACAGAAGGGGCGGAGGGTGGGCTCCCCTCAGGTCCCCACCAAGGGCTTGGGTGGCCTGGCGACAGCAGGGGTACCCCTTGCTGCTGCCTCCAAGGTCGCTGAGGGGCCCTTCCTGGACTGCCAAGGGTCAGGCCTGCCCAGAGGGAGAGATGCTTCCCAGGAGATGCTCCGGGACTCGAGGGTGGGAGGGCACTTGGGTCTCAGTAGCCTGGACAGCTGAGGGCCCCAGGAGAAAAAGGGGTTTTGGGGGGTTGGGAGAAGCAGAAGGACCCAGAGTTCCTAGAACTCGGGGAGGCTGGACTCTCTGCCCTGCCCGCGTCTGCCCCCAGGTCTGGGAGGGAGCAGCCCTCCCCGCTCCCAAGACAGGGACTCTGCCCACAGTCACTGTCCAGTAAAGGGGCAGGCCCCACGTGCTCCGTGGTGCTGTGCCAGACTAGTCACTCGATGCCATCCTTTCAAGAGCCCTGTTTCAGAGGAGGACACTGAGTTCCAGGGCAGAGACCAAACTCTGTCAGAAGTGGCAAGCTTTAAGAGGAGGACCGAGTTTCTGGTGTCAGTCTGTCTGACCTGGACACGGCCAGAGTCCCAGTGCCCAAGCGTGGGTGGTACGGGAGGGCCAGGCACTGTCCGGCAATGGCAAGGCAGGGAAAGGCTCCAGGCTCTGTGCTGGGAACCGGGGCCATCCCCCTCAGCCCTGGGGCGGGGCTCCCCACTTGGGCCCCTCCTCGCCATAGGGAGGAAGGGCTGCAAGGGGAAGGGGACATGGAAGTAAGGGTTGTCCCCAAGCCTGGGTGTAGGACACGTGTCCTCTTCCTCACAAGACCTGGCTTCATCTCAGGGAGTTGGGACTCAGGCCTAGGGTAGGGGCGATGGTAGCCAGGCCGCCCCTCTTGCTCCAGTGCCCCCCCATCCTCTCTACCCAGAGACACTCCTGTCCCATTCCCCCTTCCAGAGCAGGTGATAACCTGGACAGGGAGCCTTTCTCCAGCATCTGTGAGTCTCCTGCTGGGGTCTGAGGGCATCTGGGCCTGGTTTCCTATTTTGTCTTCACTCAGTCCCTCCATCTGCCCATCCATCCATCCATCCATCCGTCCGTCCACAGAGCTGAGCTTCTGCTCTGTGCCAGCACTGGATGCAGAAGGGCAGGAGCCCCATGCTTGCCCTCGGAGGCCCATGCCTGGTGGGGCTAGTGAAGGTGTGTTGGGGGAGAGCACACCAAGGGGCACTGCCCTCTGGTCTGCCCAGGTGCTCTCAGCCAGCCAAGGCAGAGACCCTTACTCTCCCTCTGCTCTCTCCCCTCCCTCCACAGGCTGCCCCCACGAGGGCCCCTCCCTGACCCTCCAGTGGGCAGGGCCAGAGGTTCAGGGCCCAGGCTCCCTGGAGCTGGAGGCGAGAGCCCCCCAGATGGCAGCGGCGTGGGTCACGAATCGCTGAGGTTTTCCTTTTCCAAGCAGCGCGTTTCCCTAAATTGTCTTTGACTGCGTGCATGGGTAATGAAAGTTTATGCCCTTGTTAGAAGGACAGGCGGCCAGTTCCAGTTAGAACTGGGGCTGTCTCCCTGCCAACCCCCCCGCAGCCCCCCTCCCCAGCAGGAGAGGGAGCAGGAGGAACACAAGCGTGTGTGTGTGTGTGTGTGTGTGTGTGTGTGTGCGCGCATGTCCCCGCGTGCGTCCACACACATACACCCCCGCCCCCCCGTCCCGCACCCTGGTGGATAAGAAGGCTGTTAGGGGAAGGGAGAGGGGACAGGGAAAAAAGAAAAAAAATTTTCCATATTTGTGTAAGTTGCTTTAAAAGCATTTTATCATGTCATAAAAAAGGGAAAGTACTCTCAGAAATTGATCCTCTCCGCCAGCCCATTGGACAGAAGGACGTTGGGATGTTAATGGCCATCCTGCTCCAGGGTGGCTTATTAAAAAATTTATACATAAATGCTTAAAATTGCATAAATTATTTAAAAAAAACCAACAAAGTAAGCAATTTGAATTCCCTCTTTTCCTCCCCTTCGCTTGGTCTCCTCTTCTGCGACCCCCCTTTTCCGGGCCCTCTGGCGTGGTCCTTCCGTTCCCGGGAGCCCCCCACCCCCCTCCTCGGGGCTCCCCTCCTGCTCCTTCCACTTCCCACCGCACCCCCAGCACCGTCCGCCCTGCCCTCCTCTGGGCTTTCCCAGCCTCACCCACAAATTAACGGAACAGCCGGCCCACCACCAGACACTCACATGCACACGCACTAATAAAAACACCACTAATAATGGCCCAAATCGCGAAATTAAATATTAAGGCCAGAAGAGGCGGACGTGGAGCCGAGCGCTGCCACCATAGCCGAACTTGGAGCTGATGAGTGTGTCTCTCACAGGCGTGGAATGTCACCCACACATCCCGGAGACTGGAGTGGGGAGTTTTATGATGGTTTTTCATTGATTTGTTTCCCCAGCGCAGCTGCCGACCTCTATTGAGGGACAAACATAATCAGCACTGACGCAAATTAGATGGTTATTCGTTTTGAAAATTGACAGAAAAACAATAAAAAAGATGAAATGCTCCCAAATCAATAGATATAATGAAATTCAAATAATCCGAGAGATGAGGTCTCCATGGCAACTGATAATGTGGAAAAGAAAACAATTTAATAAAGGACAGACACACTTTGAAAACAGATTGGGCCCAGGGAGGGGGGCGGGCTGGCGGGCGGAGGGCTGGAGCGGGCTGGCGAGTGAAGGATCACTGTCCGTCCCAAGGACACCCGCCATAATTAAGCGAGGCTTTCGGCCCCAGAAAGTGCAGATTCAGGTTTTAATACACAAAATTATTTCAGGAGCAGTGAATCGGAAAGTCGTTTGTAATGACCTTCCTGAGAGGC
>PISX010001097.1:0-165111 GCA_004024625.1 Mellivora capensis | reverse complement strand
CTGTGTCCAATCTACGTGCACATCCAGCCACACCTAGGGGGGGAAAAAGATGGGGTGTCCCTGTAGACAGGTGGCTCCGGCCACTCTCCTAGCCTTGGCACCCTCCGAGGCAGCTGGTCACTCCTTCAGATGGTGCCACCCTGTGTCGGGGGTGTGCCCGGCCTCGGGTGCAGCTGGCAAAGACCCGGGACCACAGTGAGCCCCAGCCTCCCTGCTGTTTACCTTGGGCATGCAAAAGGGGAACGCTTGGCCCTTTGGGTTTGCAGAGGCAGGGGCCACAGAGAGCAGAGGGGACCAAGCGGAGCCCCTCCCCGGCCCTCCAGAGCCTCTTCCCCTAGCAGGGCAGCTCCAGCAGCCGGGCCTTGGGGGCCCCATGGAGGCTCCCCGCCCTCGGGCTCTGACTCCCTGTTCGGCTGGAGGAGCCTTATTTGTGCTCTGTTATGGTGACCACATGCGGCACAGCGTTTCCTGGCCGCTCTGTGTGGGCATGTGTGACTTCTAACACGATTGTACAAATACAGAGCCGCCCGAGTGTGCGCGTGCATGCATGGCGCGTGTGTGTGCCTCACGCGCGCGCGCGCATGTGTGTGTTTTAAATCTCCCCTGGGTGGTAGCTCTTTTTTTCTCCCCTTCCTGTTTGGCTGTGACCTGGGGGAGATTGATAGCCAGCCCGCGCGGTGGATGCTAACAGTTGCCCTGATTTATAGAGTTACTTACGCTAAGTGAGGCCACTTAGACGCGTCTGGATAGTAAACCTTTTAACTGGACTAAAAAATCATAATAAATAAATAAACAAAGGGGGGCAAGTAGGGCCCGGTGGCCGGGGCCCCCCCAGTTCCCGTCTTAATGCTGCTGGGGACCAGCAGGCCTGGCTGAGAGCCCTGGGGAGCAGTGGCCACTGCTCCCGCCCACAAAAGCTGGACGGCCCTTCTGTTCCAAGCTGGGGGTGCACTCCAGCCTGAGAGAGGAGGACACCTTCTCCTAGGGGACAGGTGCTGGCTGGGGGAGGGGTTCATAGCTGGAGAAGATAGAAGATAGGGGAGTGAACTGGCTGGCAGTGGCGGTGAGGAGAGAGGTGGGAGGGATGGTCAGGGAGCTTGGGAGGAGCAGGGAATGGGACACCCGTCCCTAGGGGGATCTTCTGGCTCCCCAGGCTCACTGCCCCTGTGGCACCTGGACCTTCCACCACAGCAGTTGTGCTTGAACATCTGCCCCCTTGTCTAAATTTGGTCTGGCTGTGATGGCAGGAACCAGGACAGTCTTTCTTGCTCACGTCGTGTCCAGAGGATTAAGCCCAGAGCCTGGCCTATAGAAGGAACTCAGAAGGGTTGTTGAACAAACATAGATGCATCCCCCCTCCCAAAACTGAGGCCTGTGGCCCATCAAGTTCAAGTTCTTAGGGATGACAGGGTGGAGGCTCCAACATTGCCACCACCCAGACTGGGAGGCTGTGGGAGGGGTGTGTGGGGTGTTAGACCATGACCACGGACATCCGAACCCCGTGGGAGTCCAGTTCCAGCACTGACACAGGGTGGGGGGGGTACCATGGGCAGTTACCAATCTCACCAGGCTCTGCTTCCTCATCTGGAAATGGGGTCAGGTCAAAAGCCTCATGGGGATGTGGAGGAGGGGCGTCCACTGAAGCGACACTGTGAAGTGCCTGGTGTAGTCTCTGGCATAGGCCAGGTATTCAGAGCCAGTCAGCTGTCCTGTCCCTCCGGGCTGTGGGACAGGGCAGCCACCAGTGGCCTGGCGGTGCCCGTGGCCCCTGAGCTGCCTGGCCAGGGACAAGTGGGCCCTGGAGCACCCCACCCCAGGGGACGGGTGCCCGGGTCCTGCCTCCCCACCCCCTGATATACAGCGGGCATTAGGCTGCCCAAAGGGGACACTGCATCCTTAGGAAGAAATATGTCCTCATTTTTCTTAAACACCGTTTCCACTGAGTGAAATGTTTAGAAGGGACGCACAGGGAGAACTTTATTTCCTACCAGGGAGTTCAAAGCCACCAGGCAGAGCCCATAAAGCACCCGGAGCCTGGTAGCTGACAGGCCGCCCAGCCCCGAAACACATTACTCACCAGTACGGGAATGGGGGGGGGGGGGTGCTGCCAAGCCTGCCCAGCCCCCAGGGACCGCCCCTCCCACCCCCCGCCCACAGCAGGACAGGCAACTTGGAGAGCCAGGCCGTGGGCACCGGGCACTGGAGCTTCTCATCCCCTTGAGCATGGGCTGCACAGGTCAGGGAAGGGCCTGGCCCCAACCTGGCCAGGGGGTGGAGCTGTCCCAGCCACCACCAACCCCTTAGTCCCCTGAGATGAGGGACCAGGGGCCCAGGTGCAGCTATAGGAGCCCCCCTGTCTCCCCCATAACTGGCAGGAGCCCTGGCCTCCTCAGCCTTTGGAGGGAGTGATGAGATTCCTGCCATAACGGGCCCTTCTCCCGAGGCCCTCCCTTCATTTGATTTCTGAAGCTGGCTGATTTGAATATTTATAAATATCAGTAAATTATTTATTGTAGCAATCTGCTGCACCATTTTACCCATTTCAGTTAACACTTTAGGGGGCTCTGTGTTATGGGAACCGGGAGTGGGAGTAAGGAGGGGACGGGGCAGAGAGGCCCAGGACTTCCTACAGCCCACCCAGGAGCCCGAACTGGGGACGTGGTGGCAGTTCTAGTGCCTTGCTGATCCTGGGACCTTTGTGAGCCCAGGCTCTGGGGTGTCTGCGTGGCTCCGGGATCAGTTGCCTCTTCCATTAAATGGGATGATGGCAGTCCCTGTTTGGCTGGGTCATCGTAAGGCATATGGTGAGATAGTACCCGGAAATGAATGTCCGATTTCTGCCCCACCTGCCTGCCGCCAGGATCTGCTCAGCTCAGAGAGGAAAGCGGCTTGCAGGTGGACTGGTGGAGTTTGGAGCCCTGGGAGGGAAGGGTCAGACACTGGGAGCTGATGGCAGGGTGGTGCTATTTTTGCTGAGTGGGCAGCCTGTCCCTCACCAGGCCCCCCAGCCTCTCTCTTCTGCGCCAGATGAGGTTTCCAGGTCTTGGGATCTTATGCCTATAGATGTGCATCACACCTGCTTACTTGTCCCCACCGGAGCTCAGTGGCCTTCTCTCGGGTCCTTGCTTGCCACAACTCCTAGAGCCCTGTGGCCCTTTCTCAAGGAGAGAGACCGCCCAGGGTCCTGAACTAGCAAGGGGGAGAACCAGGCTATATCCTGGAGCTGTGTCACCTCCTGAGGCTCACCCGACGGGGTCAGAGCCACCGGGGCCAAGGGCAAGAGTCTGGGAGAGCCGCTGGGCTTGCTACCTATGTGCAGGTCCTGGCTGCCCCTTCCCCCGGGCCTGACTAGGCCCACCTGAGCTGCCTCGCCCCTTGCCTCCTTTCTGGAGCCCGGCCCTGAGTAAGCAGGGCAGGAGTCCCCTCGCCTGCCCACCCTCTGGCCGAAGCCTGCCTCCTGGGCAGTATTGTTCCCAGAGGAAGTGTCCAGTGTAAATAGAGCAGCGGGCAGGCTGGTGGCGGGAAGGAGATGAAAGGGGCAGTGACAGGGCCGGGGACGGATGGCTTCCTCCCATTGAGGCCTGGCCACGGCGTTTATATTTTAGGGAAGAAAGTCGGGGGAATGTTTACATGGACAGGAGCCTGGGGTCAGACCACGAGGGGGGTAGTCTGTATGTCCCAGGGCCCTGCGGGAGGGGGAGGGGAGAAGGGCTCCACGGAGTGGGCCGGAAGGCAGACGGATGGGCAGGCAACTTGGACCTTAGCTCTTTCATACTCCCTACCGCTGCCCTAGCCTCTGCCTCCCGCCCTGCTCCCCCGGCCCACACGCCTTCTCCGCCTCTACCCCTGGTGCCAGGAGTAGAGTCAGAGGGAGGGCAACATCTGGAAGGCAGGTGGGCTGGGGCAGAGCGGCAGCTGGAGGGCAGGTGTGGGGGGTGTAGGCGGAGCAAAGGGGCCTTCGGGCTGGGGGTGGGCCCTGGGTGCACAGCTGCCTTGCAGCTGGTGGGGGCCCAGGAGAGACAGAGCCAGGCACAGGGCCGAGACCAGGGGAGGGTGGGCCCAAGTGCCAGGAGGCTCCAGGATGGGTGGGAGCCCAGGGAGGGGGTGTCACCAGCAGCAAGTGCAGCCCTGGGAGCTTCTGCTTCCCTCTTCCTTGGGATAAATATTTACAGATCCATTTGCTGTCTCTCATATACACTTGGCTGCTTACCTCCTGGTAAAAATAGAGCAGGCTCCCCTGCTCCCCCCCATTCCCTTCCCCACCAGGGCAGAGGACAGAGGGGGCCAGGTGAGGCTCGCTGCCTGTAGGTCTGCTGAAGGAAACTTGGTGTCGTGCAGCCTGGCAGCCAGCTCAGCAGTTAGGTGGGACAGTGTGAATAGGGGACCCATCGTTGCACTTTGAGGAGGAACCCCCATCAGTGCTTGGAGACTTGGGTGTGGGCAGCACCGACTTGGAGATCTGGGCGAACTTGGGTAGAGTGGGCCCCTGGCCTGGGCAAGGGTGGGGCCTAGCAGAGCCAGGACCCCAGGACTGGGAGCGGAGCAGAGCCTTCTCTGGCAGGGTGCTGCCTGGACTGGGCTAGGTCGCCGGGCCCCTGGGCTTAGTGAGGCCATGTGCACCGTCGGCCAGGTTCAGGGCAGCTCTGGGGCTGCTGGGCATCGTACGAGCACCCCTGCACGCAAGCTGAGTCTCCTCAGACAGGGTCCCTGGGGAGGCTCAGGTGTGGTCATTCTGTCTGAGCGTGCCTCTCAGGGGCCTTCCGGGTGTGGGGGTTTGGACCCATTATAGGGGAGCCCCTTCTGCCCACGGCCTGGGGAGTAGAGCCCCTGCCCTCACTCAGCCTTTTGACCACTGTGGGTGGAGACTCAGACAAGCCCACGCAAGGGGGTCCCACCACTGAGAGACTCCTGCGGGGCCCACCTCGGGATCTGGCACACAGCAGGAGCTGACTAAATGGACGAATGGAAGGGCGGAGGACAGACGGACAGGCACGCAAGCAGGCGTATGTGTGTCCACCCTTGGCCCTCGTGGCAGGTCGCAGGCTGTGTGGTGAGGGGACTTGCTGGGCGCTGGAGCCCCACCCCGGACCCTGGGCGCCCCTGCTCAGCAGCCGTGACGGAGGGGGCAACACCTCGGGCAGCCTTCTTTAGAATTTCCGTCTTGTGCAGGAATTCGGCACTGTGCCTGCAGCCTTCGGGCTCCCTGCTGGGGATCTGAGGAACCCAACCTCTTCCAGCTGTGGCTTCTCCAGGCTGGGATGTGGGCTTCCCGGAATCAGCCAGGCCTTCGAGGGCTGCGGGAGCTGGCCGAGGCCGAGCAGGCAGAGCGGGATCCCCGGACAGGGATAAGCCGTTCTCGGAGCGGCTGTGAGGAGCTCTGTCCTGGAATGGCCCTCACTGAGGCTTGGGGAAGGGAATGGCCAGAGAATTCGAGCTGGTCTGTGAAGGGGAGGGGTGGGAGGAAAAACAGAGGCCTTCGGAGCGCCCTTGGGTAGCCAGGGACGAAGGAAGAGCTATCGGAGCTCTCCAGTAAGCGGAGGTGGGGCCCAGGTGTGATGGAGGGGCGGCCAGGGATGAGGTGCTCAGGTGGGCAAGGGTGCCAGCCCCTTGCGGCTAGGACAGGGAAGCAGGAGGTTGGTGCGGGCTGCTCCCGGGCTCTCAGCTGCCCTCCTCCCTGAGTGGCAGAGGCTCACAAATAGTCAGGCCACTGTCACTTGCCAGTGCTCCCCAGTGACCAGCCCCTCAGCCAGCATGCGTGCCTCAGTATCCTTGAGTGTCCGAGGTCACGTTGTCTCCTCTATCTGGGGTCGTGTCTGGCCTGCCTTTCAGGCGAGGAACTGAGGGCCAAACAGGTGTAGGAAGTGCTTCCAGAAACCAGGTGCCGAGGAGAAGCCTGCCCTTGGTGTTTGAAGATCGTCCGTGTGTATGCTCGTTTACAGACAAGCTCTCCTTGGACCACCCAGTCCAGGCCCACCCAGTGCCCAGCTCTGGGGATGGAGCGCTGGGCGAGCGGGGCCCCTGGAGTTCATGGTCTGGGGAGGGGCCTGAAGCCCCGCCGTCCAGGCTCAGGGCAGTTCGAGGAAGGCAGGATTGGGAAGACCTAGGGCCTGGGGCTCGCCGCCGGGGGTTGGGGGGCCGAGCCTGGCACGTGCCCGCCTCTGACCTCTCCCGTCTGTCCGCAGCTGAAGGCACCCGGGGCACCGACCCGCCCGCAGGCAAGCCCGCGATGGCGGCCAAGCGCAAAGGCGGCCTGAAGCTCAACGCCATCTGCGCCAAGCTGAGCCGCCAGGTGGTGGTGGAGAAGGGGGCGGAGGCGGGTTCCCAGGCCGAGGGCAGCCCGCTGCGGCCGAGGGACCGAGAGGCCGGCGTGGCCCGGGGCGCCCGCAGCGAGGAAGACAAGAGGCGGGCAGTGATCGAGAAGTGGGTCAATGGCGAGTACAGCGAGGAGCCTGCGCCCGCGCCCAGCCTGGGGCGGATTGGCCGCGAGGGCCTGGAGCTGCCCCCTGAGGGCGTCTACATGGTGCAGCCCCAGGGCTGCAGCGACGAGGAGGACCATGGCGAAGAGCCCTCCAAGGATGGCAGTGGCGTGGCAGAGGAGAAGGAGTCTAGTGGGGCAGCCTCCAAGGACGACAGCAGCCCCAGTGCCAAGCAGGCCTCAGGTAGGTGTCTGAGCCCCGGACAGACAGACGGATAGATGGATGGCATGACCCTGGAGGGGAAGGAGTGGGGGGTCTGCAGAACTAGCCCGCTTCCCCCACGCATGCTCCCCTATGGCTACCTCGTTCTGCCCCACCAGTTCTCCTGATGTGGGGGCCCGGGGCCAAGGTAGTGGCAAGAACAGGGGAGACTTTTTCGGGGTGGGAGGGAAGCTTACCAGTGTGAGCCGGGCTGGGGGCCACCGTGAGCACAGTGGGTCTGATAGCTGCAGGGACGCGGGATGGAGGACAGACGGTGGGACTGTCTCTCCACACCCGCATCAGAGGAATCTGCTGGGGGTAGGGGGGTAGGGCTGCTCAGCTCCAGGATGGGTCTGCTGTCCCAGGCACCCTCCTCTGCCCTCTCCTGGAAGCCTTCCCCTCACCAAGGACACTGGCTGTCCCAGGCAGGACCTCTCAGGGGTGAGGCCCAGGGCAGCAGGATGGCCCCACCTGGCCCAGCCCGAATATCCCATTATACCCACCTGCCTGGGACACGCTCCTCTGGCTGACCTCTTTCCCCGAACGTGAGATGGCTAAGGCCTGGCTTTGCTGCCGTCTCCTTGTTCTTAGGACTTGGAGCAGCCGGAGCTCCTTTCCCTCCAGGGAGGGAGGGTCTGTGGTTTCGGGTGGAGGGCCCATGGTCCCCACCACTAGGATGGAACCCCAGGTCTGGGGTCTTTTTTCTCCAGCTCCCAGCCTCCTTCTCAGGCCTGTGCTTGGCGCCCCGAGCCTCCCCTGCCTGCTCCCCGATCCCCTTCCCCCTGCAGCGAGGGGCGCATCTCCTCCCTGCGCGGGGAGCCCTGCGCAGCCACATAATTATGCATATAAGATATAAACAGAGCTGTTTAATTATCCTTCGCCACATCAGTGACAGAGTAATTAACAAACATTGCAAGATCAATGAGGAAAAGTGTGACCTTCAGTTTCCTCTGATAGGAAAAGCCCTTGCCATTCCCAGACACAAGGTGATTGTGCTGAGCCAGAGGAGAGGGAGGGACAGGAACAGAGCCGCTGTCCCGTCAGGGCCCCAGCCCCTCCCAGGATCAGCTCTGCCCTGACTTCTGCCTTCTCTCACTGCAAGTGGAGAGCTGGGACCGTAGGAGGCAGGGCTGGAGCTGCCAGTGGCCTCATGATCCAGGCAGGCATCGTTCCTCGGTTAGAGGTCCCGAGGGACTGTAGTCTGACACCTGGGGCAGGCTGCTCAGCCTGGGGGACCAGAGAGAACCAGCTGGAGCCCTAGCCGCCCACCGGGGCTGGGGTGGGCCACCTTCTCTGGGCCTTGGGGCTCAGGAATGCAGGCCTCGGGGCTGCCCTAGACCCTCACCAGGCCCCCTCCCTCCACTAAGCTGCCTGCCCTTCAAAGCCTTCTGTCTCTCTGCCATATATAGTGAGGGCTCAGCTGCCTCCTGCTATTTTTAGCCCCTTTCCCTGGTGCCTGAACCACAGAATCTAGCAACCAGAGCCCACTCCTCCCAGGCGGGGCCCCCCCACCCCACGTAGCTTGAGTGGCCCACTGGCCACCCTGTCCAAGGAACAGCCATCTGTTGGCTCCTGGAGTCATTCTGCCCACCCCGGGGGTCAGGTGCTGCCTATGACTGTCCTTCTCACACGGATCTGATAGGTGGGGATGCGGGTTGGGAGGTGACCCCCCACAATCGGCCACCCTGCTGGGGTCCTGGGCCACCCCTTTTGCAGCCACACCTTCCCCGGCTGTCCCAGTGTCCTACTGCTGAGTATGCCTGGCCTTGCTTGTTCAGGCGAGAATGGAGAGAACGTGTGTCCCTGAGGCGGGTGTGGGCCCCACCAGTCTAGGTGCACCTGCCCCTGATTCAGGCACAGCATGTAGTAGGTGTGGAGTGAGTTTCTGCACGGGATGAACAGGTCTGGGTATGCCTGGAAGCCACACGTCTGCTGTGGTGGAAGGTCGTGTGTGCAAGGAGGTGGGTCCCCGCAGGAAAAACCCCGGCAGAATAGGATCAGCTTGCCTCCACCACCAGGAGACTCGTCCTAGGGAGATGTGTGCAGGATTAGGGGTGGTTTGTATCTGCGTGTGTGTGTGTCTGTAGAGCTGGGCAGGTAGCCAGGGACGTGTGTGTGTGTGTGCACGTGTGCACGTGTGTTTGCTCACATCCCTGTGGAGAAGTTGCCCTGGACTGGGCACAGGGGGTCCCCAGACACGCTGCAGTGAGAGCTGCTAGGGCTGGCAGGCCCAGCCTCTCGGGCCCGGACTCTCCTCAGGGGGACCACCCTCCCACGCGAGCAGTGGATTGACAGGGGAGGTGCATAGGACTCCCCCCGTCATAAATCTTCACTGGGGCAAGGAGCCCTGAGTGAGTCTGAGTAAACACCTCAGCAGGGCCCCTGCCCCCTCCACCCTGCTGTCTGGGACCCTAGTCACCAGGGGGCTGCTGCGGAGCCAAGAAACCCGCTCCTGGGGAAACTTGGGGCAAGCTGTCCACCTCCCAGGGGTGAGGGGCTGTATGTCCACTTGGGGGGCCAGGGAGAGTCCCCCCCAGGTGGGCTCAGCCAGTCCCACCCCATCCCTGTCCCCAGTGGCTCCTTCAACTCCTGGGGTCCCTCCTGACTGCCCAGCCGCCACCCCACATCCCTACCTGTCCCCAGCCCCTGTGTCACCCCACCCCGAGGAGGCAGGTTGGGATCTGGCCTTACTTCCAGTAAAGTGACTTCTCTTTCATATTAGGCCAAGGCAAGAGAGAGGAGACATTTATGAAACTTTGTTTAATGTACTGAAAAGCCATCGGCCAGAACATTTAGGAAATTGATTTTCCTGGCATTGATGAACTCGTTTTATTTTACCCCGGTATTAATTACTTTTTTTTAAACAAATTAATTTAAGAGTCGTAAAACCTAACAAGTGAGCCAAATGTCCATAGATCATGTCGTGCTCCGCCCCCTCCCCACGCCAGCCTCCTCCCTCTGTGGGTGGGGGCTCATGGGGAGGGGGAACCCCCCAGCCCTCGGCCACCCTGCTCCCTCCCAGAGGTGACTAGGCCCTCCCTGTGCTACAGGAGAGGCCTCCTCGCTCCGGGACTACGCGGCTTCCACCATGACTGAATTCCTCGGCATGTTCGGCTACGATGACCAGAACACGAGGGATGAGCTGGCCCGGAAGATCAGCTTCGAGAAGCTACAGGCGGGCTCCACCCCCGAGGTGGCCACCTCCTCCGTGCTGCCTGCTTCTGAGGACGCCCTCAGCAAGCGGGCACGCTTCTCCAAATACGAGGAGTACATCCGCAAGCTCAAGGCCGGCGAGCAGCTCTCCTGGCCGGCCCACAGCACCAAGGCCGAGGAGAGGGCGGGCAAGGAGGGGGCGGGGCCCCTGCCTGGCCTGCGGCTGCCCAGCAGCACAGCCCACCTGGAGACCAAGGCTACCATCCTGCCCCTGCCATCACACAGCAGCGTCCCCATGCAGGGCCTGGTGGCCCGCGCCTCCAAGTACGACTTCTTCATCCAAAAACTGAAGACAGGCGACAACCTGCGGCCCCAGAACGGAAGCACTTACAAGAAGCCATCCAAGTACGACCTGGAGAACGTCAAATACCTCCATCTCTTCAAGCCCGGGGAGGGCAGTCCCGATATGGGCGGGGCCATTGCCTTCAAGACCGGCAAGGTGGGGCGCCCCTCCAAGTACGACGTCCGGGCCATCCAGAAGCCGGGCCCCGCCAAGGTCCCACCCACCCCCAGCCTGGCCCCTGCACCCCTCCCCAATGTGTCCAGTGCTCCCAGCGCCCCTGGGCCAGGGCCTGAGCCACCTGCCTCCCTGCCCTTCAACACTCCTGAGTACCTGAAGTCGACCTTCTCCAAAACAGACTCCATCACCACGGGAACCGTCTCCACTGTCAAGTAAGGCACCCCCTGTCCTGAGCTCGGGACTAGAGTCGCCGGGAAGGCCACCCTCTGCCTCAGAAGGCCAGCCTTGGGCACACATCCACTCATACCTCAGACATACCCACCACGCCCAGGTTCTCATACACATGCTTGCACACATGTGTGCGCACGCATGCACACTTATATATACACACACGTAATCACTCATGCTCGTTTCATGGGCCAGACATCTCGTGGTGTGCACACTTGCTCTCGCATGTGCTCGTCCGCCAACACACACACCGGGGAATTCTTTGACCCCCGTTTCCCAGTGACAGGCTTTCTCCACCTCGGATGCAGCCTCACAGTTGGCTGGGGAAGCCCCAGTCCGGGTTAGGGGTTCTGGGCTCCAAGCTGGTGACCACGGCTCCCAGGCTCGAAGCCTGGGCCCCGGGGAAGGCAGCGAGGGAAGGCAGGAGTCTGGGGTGGAGGAGAACCCACTCTTTGCTAACGCCCAGACCATGGCAAACTGCTCCCTGGATCAGTTGTGTGGGCCAGAGACACCCTCCCCTGTGCCGCTGTCCCCCTGGAGACAGACCCCAACCTGGGAGTGATCTAGGGAGCTGCCCGCTGGCCTGGGAGGGGGGCTTCTGACCAGCTAACCACACTTTCTTGGCACTGCTCTCGCCCCTTCCCCTGGGGTCTTCCCAGCATCCTCCTGACTCCCAGTGTGCAACAGGGGCCAGGCCCCCGCTTCCAAGGCTTCCTACCCAGCTGGACTCCAGGTCGGGCCCACCACTGAGGTGGAGCCCTCCAGCCAGCCAGCTTGGGTGGCCCTGTCTTTGCCATAGTTGGGCTTCTTGAACCTGAGCCAAGGTTCTGCCAAAAGCACTTTTCAGTCCCACCTTGAGGGCCTCAGAACACGACAGAGCAAGAGAGGGAAGGGTCAGGGCCCCAGGGCAAGGTGCTGCCCCCTAGATGCTCCTGGGGCATGAGGCTACCCCTGTCCACTAATCAGCTGTGCCCTGTGTGTCTCTTGCCAGGAACGGATTGCCCACAGATAAACCAGCTGTCACTGAAGATGTAAACATTTACCAGAAATATATTGCCAGGTAGGCCCCTGGGAAGGAGACGGCCATGGAGAGAAGGTGGGTGGTGCCAGGCACGCCTGGGGACTGTGGGACCATAGGTCCATCTGAGTGCCACTGCTTCCCCACTCTTGTGCGCTTCTGCCCTCAAATTCCCCTGAGGGATTCCACCCCATCTCAGAGCCTCCGCCCCTTAATGTGTCCTGGGCTGCATGTCCTCAAGCCCTAGGCAGTGCCACAGTGTCCGAAGGCCACAGGGGAGCCCAGAGCCCCGCAATCGCTTATAGAGTCTTGGGTGGGATACAGACCAGCACCGAACGCTTGGGGATGAGAAGGGGTGTGGGCGATGGTCCTCCCTGACCTGGCCTCAGTGTGGTCCCTGAGCCAGGCCTCACCGCCTGACTCCAGACCCGCTCCTGTACATTTCTGAGGCAGTGGGATGGGCAGGTAGACAACCTTCACCTTGACAGATTTCCCCCAAATCAGGTCCCTCACTGCCAGCAGCCAGCCGATGGGGCAGCACATGGCGGGGGCTCTCCCCAGCCTCTGTCTTTCTGCTGATTTGCCCAGTTCTTCCCACCCCTCTCTGTCTTTTCAGCTTCGCTCCATTCTCTCTATTATTATTATTATTATCACTATTAGGGCCTCAGCAGATGGCCCTTTTGGCAGCTTCAGCGTAAATATGTATTTGCAAGCCATTCTCTCCGTACAAGAGGGTCTCCAGCTCTGTTCTGCCGGCTGAGACCCGTCTCCTCCCCTGCTGTTATCACGGGCTCTCCCCCAGAGCGGGCTCCCCAGGGTAGCCGGTGTCTTCGGGGCCTGGAGAAGGCACGGGGTTTCCCGGGAGGCAGGCTGCAGCCGGGCAGCACGGGGCTCCCGGTTGCCGGGTTGGCTGGAGCGTAGCCTCTCTGCCACAGGGCGCCGAACAGATGCTGTACTTTAAAAATTCATAACCCTGGGCTGTTTCAAGTGTCAGGAAAGCCTAGGAAAGAGGCTTTAACACCTCTCAGCAGCCGGGCCCTTCCAGCCTGTATCTGCTGCACCTAGCTGAGCCCTGAGTGGGGGGCCAGCGGTGGCCCCTGTAGGAAAGGTAGTCAGGCCACCATGGGGGCTCCTGCCCTCACCGCTTCCCCCCATCCCACCCCATCCTATCCTGGCCTTTTCCTCTGTCTCTGCTCTGACTTTTGGCCTGCCCTGGCTTCTTCCTTCCCACCTTGGTGCTAGGCTTGTGTGCCTCCCTGGGCCCTCATTCCCAGGGCAGGGGGCAAAGGTCTGCTGTCCAGTGGCTCTGGGATTCACAACAGGTGCAGTCACGCCCCCTGGCTTTTTTAGGCCCCTGCCATTTCACCCCTACAAATTACCTCTGCCTCCCACCCCTGCACGCCAACACAGGGCCTCTGAACCCCAGCAGCACTTCCCTGAGGTGTAGGCACAGATTTTTCTCAGCTGCTCGGGCTGAGAGCCTGGGAAGTGTCCTCCCTGGGGCTGCTGGCCAGAGAGGCCTGAGCCCACCTCACCTCCTCCCTGCAGGTTCTCAGGCAGTCAGCACTGTGGCCACATCCACTGCGCCTACCAGTACCGAGAGCACTACCATTGCCTGGACCCCGAGTGCAACTACCAGGTAGGGCGCAGGGGGCACCAGCCCTGCCCCCGAGTGCTGGCCTCAGGGGGCAGACAAGCTTTTCACAGGTGGGTTGAGGGCACTGAACCCAAGCAGGCAGAGAACCCAGAAAACCATCTGATAGGATCCAGCGCCTTCTGCACCCCCGGGACAGTAACGGAAGCTCCCATTCTCTGGGAGCCCGCCCTGCCCCAGGGATGGAGCCCGCGGGCTGAGGCCCCTTTTGGGATGCCTCCCAGGGTCCTCATGAAGTCAGGACTCCTGCCCCACCTCACCGATGATCACACTGAGGCCGACAGATTGTGGCTTATGGTCAAACCACCTCTGGTCTGTGCAGAGCGGGTCGTCCCCTCTTGCTCACCAGGGGGCCCATAGGCAAAAGTTGTCCTCACCTCCCAGAGCCCCTGCCTGAAGGGCCCAGCCTACTCCGAGCTTTTCCGCTCCTGGGCATGACTACAGGGAGCCTGGCGGGAGGTCAGGCAGGGCAGGGGTGGGGGGTGGGGGCTCCGGAACCACTGGAATGGCTCCGACGGGGTTCCCCGGTGCTGGCCTAGAGGCCACGCAGGCTGCCTCTGCCAGAGGCAGGATGGTTCCCTGGGAGAGCTGGTCTGGGCTGTGGGGGCGAGGGTAGGGGCCGCCCCCACCAGGTGGCCGCCCCCACCCATGTGGCGCTGTCCCGCAGAGGTTCACGAGCAAGCAGGACGTGATCCGCCACTACAACATGCACAAAAAGCGCGACAACTCCCTGCAGCACGGCTTCATGCGCTTCAGCCCGCTGGACGACTGCAGCGTCTACTACCACGGCTGCCACCTCAATGGAAAGAGCACCCACTATCACTGCATGCAGGTGCCCACCCGGTGCGGGCTGGGTGGGGCGGGGCGGGGGCGGGGCCGGCCGGGGGCGGGGCCTCCCCCGTGGCCTTAATTGGTGCGGGCGAAATTCAGGGAGCTGTTTATACGACCGACATTTTTCAGGCTTTAACACCAAGAGCCGCATCGCAAATGGTTCCCGAGGAGGTTTTTGTTTAATTCTCTGTTTTAATGCCACGCAGAGTCTGGGCTTTTTCAAGGTGTCAGGTCCCGGGGGAGCGGCTGGGGGTTGCACATAACAGCAGGCGTGCCTCCCCCGGTATTTGTCAGGGGGTTGTTATGGGCTCCTGGAACAACCTGGGCCAGGAGCAGAGGGGGGCTCGGTCTCCAGGCCCTGAGATGGTGCAGACACTGGCACGGCCCAGCCTTCAAGAGTGCTCGGATTCCACGGGTTTTTACTCAATATGGCAACGTTGCCTGCCTTGGCCCAGTCCGGGTGGGGTGGGGAGGGCCCCGTGCCAGGAACTGTCCACTAATTGAGTCCCTGGGCTGAAGGTGACTGCCAGACCCCCTAGGTCCAACCCTGCCCACCACGAGGGGTTATGGAAAGAGAGGCACCAATGAGGACCCCAGGGTCACCTCCTGCAGGAGGGGACTGCCACACCTCTTCCCGGAGGGGGCATAGGAGAGGCTCTGAAGACAAGCCGGCCCTCAGCACAGGCAAGGCCTGGAGGGCTGGAGAGGTTGTTAGAGACCCCCACGTCCCAGGGGGGACGTTTACAGGGCCGAAGCCCCTGAGCGGGGAGGTCAGTGGCCAACAGCATGGCTGCTCTGGCCTGGGCCCTAGGGGTCCTGGCCTCAGTTGCCCCCACGGCCGTCCTGCCTGCAGGTGGGCTGTAACAAGGTGTATACCAGTACATCAGATGTGATGACCCACGAGAACTTCCACAAGAAGAACACCCAGCTCATCAACGACGGCTTCCAGCGCTTCCGAGCGACTGAGGACTGTGGCACGGTCGACTGCCAGTTCTACGGGCAGAAGACCACCCATTTCCACTGCAGGTGAGTGGGGTGCCAGCCAGGGGGAGGGATGGACCCAGGCCGGTGGGCCTGTGCTGGGCTTGGGGTCCTGCTTCCTCAAGGCAGTGGGCACAGGGGTGGGGGTCCGCCCAGAAGCTTCTCCTGGGCTCCCCCTTCCCCGAGGCCCTGCAACAGGCTCCCGACGTCCCGTCCAGGCGTCCTGGCTGCACGTTCACCTTCAAGAACAAGTGTGACATCGAGAAGCACAAGAGCTACCACATCAAGGACGACGCGTATGCCAAGGACGGCTTTAAGAAGTTCTACAAGTACGAGGAGTGCAGGTACGAGGGCTGCGTGTACAGCAAGGCCACCAACCACTTCCACTGCATCCGCGCCGGCTGCGGCTTCACCTTCACCTCCACCAGCCAGATGACCTCGCACAAGCGCAAGCACGAGCGCAGGCACGTCCGCTCCTCCGGCGCGCTGGGGCTGCCGTCCTCGCTGCTGGGCGCCAAGGACACGGAGCATGAGGAGTCGAGCAACGACGACCTGGTCGACTTCTCGGCCTTGAGCAGCAAGAACTCCAGCCTCAGCGCCTCCCCGACCAGTCAGCAGTCCTCCGCCTCCCTGGCCGCTGCCGCCACTGGCGAGGCCGTGCCTGGCGCCACCAAGCCTCCCAACAGCAAGATCTCCGGGCTGCTGTCCCAGGGCCTGCCCGCGTCCATCCCGCTGGCCCTGGCCCTCTCCAACTCGGGCCTGCCCACCGCCGCCCCCTACTTCCCCATCCTGCCTGGCCGGAGCGGAGCCCCCCTGCCTGTGGGCACCCCTGGCCTCCTGGGGACCATGTCATCGGGGGCGGCGGCCTCAGCAGCCGCTGCCACACCTGCTCTGGCTGCCTCGGGAGCCGGCGATTCTGCCCCTGCGGCTGCCTCCTCTGTCCCGGTGCCCCCCGCCTCTATCATGGAAAGGATCTCAGCGAGCAAGGGCCTCATCTCACCCATGATGGCCAGGCTGGCCGCTGCTGCCCTCAAGCCCTCTGCCACTTTTGACCCAGGTGAGCAGGCTGGGCCCTGCCCAGGAAGCAGGCGGCTCACAGACCCCCGGAGCCCACAGAGTCAGTTTGCGGAGCAGAGTGGGAGTGGGGGTGGAGGCTGGCGAGGGGTCTTTCTACTCCCACACCCGTGGTCCCTGCCTGCTCAGACCCCTATCTTGCCTGGTCTCTGCCTCCTGCTATTTGCTCTTTGGGGTCCCTTGTTCTGGCCTGCCCACCCCACCCCAGGCAGCTCTGGTCCCTCATCTGTGAAGCAGAGGTTGTTAAGCCTTTGCATCCTGGGGGCAACTGGTCCTTGCCTACTGCTCTGATTTTTCACCTTACCTCATACCAAGAGGGGCCCCTGATGAGAGCAGTCCAGAGGCCCATGTTTAAACCCCTAGGGCCCCCTCTGTGTCCCTGGAGGGGGCAGGATTTCAGGGGTGGCCCGTGGGGTGGCCAGACTTCGGGGATCCTTGGGATTCACTCTTGGCCAGCCCCTCAAGGCCAAGGACATCTTGCCAGTCTCTCCCCGTCAGTCGGTGCCGTCTGGTAGAACTTTCTGTGGTCATGGAAGACGTTCTGTTCCGTGCTGTCCCTTATGCAGCCGCTAGTCACAGGTGGCTGTTGAGTGCTTGAGGTCAGCTGTGTGGCCAGGGAACTGGATTTCTACTGGAATTAGTGGAACTGAGTCACGCGTGGCCAGTGGCTGCCACGTTGGACAGCCCGAGGCTCCCGGTGACACCTCCGCCCTCCCTCTGGCTTGCTGTGAGGCGTGGTTCTCCTCTCTCACATTTTTACTCTTTGTAAACGTCTTCGGTGTCTCTGGAGCTCTTTGGCTTTTCTGTTTACCTGGTTCCTGTCCCCTGTCGCCCCCAGCCTCCCTCTGGCACTTGGCTGGCAGAAGTCAGCAGCCACTCCGTCCACGTGCTCAACAACCACTGTGCTTGCCGGGGGCCACGCACCTGGCCAGTGCTGGGGCACAGCAGGGACCCAGAGTCCTCCCTTGTGGAGCTGAAGGACCAGTGGGGATAGTCTGCTCGCGGGCACATGGCTAGGAGGGTACGAAGTCTGGACTTGGACCTCCGTGGGCCAGCTCCTGAGCCCTAGTGCCCTGCTCCTCTGTGAGAGCCTCTCAAGAGCCCCCCCCCAAGTCCTAAAGACCCTTCGGCCTATTCCAGGGATCTGCCCAGGCCATGTCCCTGGGGGACCTTGAGCAAGTGACTTTGGGGACCTCCCGGCATGTGGATGCTGAGTTCTAAAAACTCGTCTGTCCCCTGTGGGACGCTCCTGTCAGCTGGAAGTGGAGTGACCCACCTTCCGTTCCAGGTGGGGGAGGGACAGCAGGACCATCCTGGGGCCGAGCCCCTCTGGCCAGCTGCCTGTCGGCTGGGGTGGGACCCACTTCAGGGCCACACGGGGCCCTGTGGCCAGACTGGCAAATTCTTCCTTTTCATTAGAAAAATCTCCTTCCCCCAAAACAAAGGTCAAGGGAAGGGGAGGGGGCCCGTTTTCCTTGATTTTTTAATAAAATGCCACTTGCTGCCTGTGAACCAGCCCTCTGTGAGCTGCAGTGCCTTGGGGCAAAGTAATATTTGAGCCACTTGGGTATTGTGAAGAAGGAGTCAGTGGACACGTTCCCGTCAGCAATTTCTTCTGCCCCTGCTTTGCTCAGCCTTTCCCCCAGGGGCTGCACCCCGCCAGCTCCCACCTCGCCCCAGTGCAGCCCCAGCCCGGCCCGGGTGGGCCTCCTTTCCCTGCCCCGGACAGCTTGATGGCCGAGGTCACATAGTTTGAACCACTCTGATTGGCTGTCAGCTTCCATAGCACTGACAGGGCAGATGCTCCTCCTAGGCATGCTCAGCGGAAGGCAGGGCTGTCGCCCCGGCAACAGTGGGACGGGGACCCGCGGAGGGGGCGCAGCTCCCAGTCTAGATCTGCCACTTTGCCTCAGCATTAACAGAGTCTTTAATAAAAGCCTAAGCGGCAGCCCCACAAATTGACTGTGACAGTCGGTGGAGAAAATGAAGGGCCCCCACCCCCGTGCCAGCCCCCTCCCCAGCCTCCCGCCCTTCTCCTCCAGGAGGCCCTGAGCCAGGACAACTTTGACATAATTTTGCAATAATTATCACTTGAAGAATTGCCACACAGGGGTAAGCGTCACAAGCGATCATGTCAGTGGGGAGAATCGCTGACCAGCAGCCAGGGCTCCCCCACGGCCCCAGCCCACCCAGCCCACTGTCCTCCCTGCCCGGCAGGGTGAGGGGTTCCAGTTTATGCCCGGAGGAAGCCCTCAGCCCCTCTAACACCATCTTCCTTCCCCTCCCCTGTAGGAAGCGGGCAGCAGGCCACCCCCGCCAGGTTCCCCCCGGCCCCGGTGAAGCAGGAGCCCGGTGAGAATGCTGGTGCCCCGGTTCTCCACGAGGTCTCCCAGGACCGCAGTTTAGACCTGACTGTGAAGGAGCCCAGGTGAGGCCTCCCAGCTCTGCTCCAGGTGCCAGGCTCTGGGACAGTACCCCTGGAGGCAGACCCCACAGAGGCCAGCCAGGGACCCCTCCTAGCAGGGGTCATCCTCCTGCCCAGGCAGATGGAGCCTGGTGGGGGGGAGGTGGGGGCCAGGGCCCGAGGAGTGGGCTGGGAAGGGTGAGTATCTGGGCTCAGTCCCACGTACATCCAAGCTAAAGCCCCTTGGTTTGTATGTTCCAGTAATGAATCAAATGGCCACGCAGTCCCGGCAAATTCATCTCTTTTATCCTCGCTTATGAATAAGGTAAGGACCATCCATCACACGCCCCCCGTTCCCCCACCCAGAGAAATTAAAGCTACGCTGGGGGGTGGGGGGGATGTGTTTGTTTTTTAATGTTTTGCCTCTAATAAGATGAGTTTGTACCATTTAAATTTTGAGGCCATTTTTCATCGGATATAATTTCAGAGCCACTGCTTACAAATTAATTTAATGAACTGGCTGAAGAAATATATTCCAGCCTCTGACACCCTTTTTTTCCCTTCAGATGGAGGGCTCCAAAAGCTTTTCCGGAGCCCTCTAACTTCTTCTGCTCTCAGTTATTAATTTTATTTATTTATTTTATATATTTTGTTTGTTTGTTTAAAAAGGGGTGGGGGAGGGGCCCTAAAGTGAGAGCAAAGCATCAATTTCCACTTTTCGGGTTGAATAATGGTCTCGGACGCCTTCCGCAGAGGTCGCTCCAGAATATTTATTTTAAATAATGCAGGGTCTTTGTAAATTATACATCATCTCAAATATATTTTCCCCCTTCACATGATAAATTTGACTACAGCAAGATTAATTTGGTTACCGCACACAAGTGACTGCTGAAGGAGCTGGGCCCAGTCCGGACCTCACGGATGGGGGTCCCGGCTGGGCCCTTGGCAGGAAAGGAGCCCCCTGCCACCCTCTGCCCTCCGCCCCAGGCCCCATGCCCTCCACCTTCCCTCCCTCCCTCCCTCCTAGCTCTCTTGCTCTCCTTTTCCCTTCTCAGGTCACTGCCCCCTGCACCCTCTGGTTCCTTCCTGTCAGGGCCCCACGCCCCATGTGGGTGGAACCTTTACACTCCCCCCCACTCCCCCTCCGGGCCCAGCAGCAGTGAGCCATCTTGATCTCACCCTGTGAGCCTCCCTCCCTCCCTCTCTGCTCCTCCTTTGTGTGCCTTCTCTTGTTCTCAAGGAATTCATAGGGGCTCCCCCCCTCCCTCCTGCACTTCTTTTGAAAACCTGGCAGGAAAATAACCAGGGAGCCACGAAGTCTGGGAAAAGCTAGGCTGGAGTGTGTGCCCAGAGTCTTGGCCTTACTTGAGTGATGGATCGTAGCACCACGGGGCTTGTGTGGAGGAGTCCGGACATCTCCATGGGGCCAGGGTAGTGCTGCAAGTTGCCTGTGGCGACCTCCGTTCAGAGCAGGCTTGGCTGTGGCCAGGCCTCCACTCCTCTCCGTGGCTCTGGTCCACTGCGAGAGGCCCCAGGGGCCCAGAGCTGCTCCTGCTCCCAGGGCGGCCACATTTGTGTCCTGAGGTCCCCAGCCTCAAGCACAGCCCCTGTGCCCTTCGCAGATGTCTCAGGGCAACCCCAACCTCGGCAGCCTGTTGAACATCAAGACGGAAGCAGAGGGCAGTGCCGCCATGGAGTCCTCACCCTTCCTGGGCAAGGCTGTGAAGGCGCTGGTTCAGGAGAAGCTGTCCGACCCCTGGAAGGTGTACCTTCGAAGGTGAGGGGCTTCCTGGCAGAGCAAAGGCACAGGGAGGGCCACGCCCACCCTTCATGGTGGCCAGTGCCCCAGGGTCTCCTCTGACCAGCGGTTCCTCTGCCAGGTTTGGCACCAAGGACTTCTGTGACGCCCAGTGTGACTTCCTGCACAAGGCCCACTTCCACTGCGTGGTGGAGGAGTGCGGCGCGCTTTTCAGCACCCTGGACGGGGCCATCAAGCACGCCAAGTGAGTGGGGGTCCCCAGGGCCCATGGCAACCTAGCCTCATTCATCCCAGCCAGACTCCGGGCTGGGTGGGGCCAGGGGCTGTGCGGGCCTCTAGCTGCCCCATGTGCAGCCCCCACCAGACCTCAGAAGCTGAGCTGGCTTCTTAGAAGGTACTGCCTGAGAAAAAGGCAGACTTCCACGCCCTTCCACCAGTTCAACCCCCAGCAGGGTCCTCTGAGCCTGTCCAGGCCCCACTTAGAGACCTGGAGCAGGGTCTGCTTCAGCCCCCCGCCCAGTGCAGCCCGACCACAGATGTTTCCTACAGAGTTAGCTGGAGAGACCCTGCTCTGACCAGTCAGGGACCCTAGGTGAAGATCTTTCTAAGCCACAGTTGTAGATTTGTAAATTCTCTTTGACCTAAAGATAATGAAATTAATGTGTAAACCCACTGAGCTGAAAAGCAGCAGGCCAGCCAGCCGCCCAGCATAACTGAACCCAGAACCTGCAGACATTTAAAACAGACCCAGGCTGCGGGGCCCTCGCTTGGGCTCTGCTCCCTCTTAGGCAGCCCCAGCTGCTCATCTGCAGATGAGCCAGCTTCGCCAAAGGTTGAGACCCACCTTTAATTCTCCGAGCAGATTCTGGAAGCATGGACTTTGTGCACCAGGGCCTGGTGTCCCTATCCCCTGTCCCACTCCATGTAGGGAGGAGCTAGGGACAGCCACAGCAGGAAGGTCACAGGTAGGAAGGTACAATTAGGGCAGAGCCAGGAGCCCAAGTTCAGGCCCAGAGGATACAACCACTTGTCCATCCTTCCTTCCTGGTAGGATCACGCCTAGGGTTGGAGACTTGGCGGGGGGACAATGGGCCCCAAGGTTTGTGATGAGATCAGACCCCAGGAAAGGCTAGCTGCTCAGGGCCCTTGTCACTCCCCACCTGAGACGTGGCTCCGGCCTATTGCAGCTTCCACTTCCGGACGGAGGGAGGAGCAGTGAAGGGAAACACGGAGGCCTCCTTCCCCACCTCGGCTGCTGAGACCAAACCTGCCTTGGCCCCGTCATCCCCTCCAGCGCCTCCTGTCACCACAGCCACAGTGTCCTCCCTGGAGGGTCCCACTCCCAGCCCGGCCGCCGTGCCCTCCACCCCCACGCTGCTCGCCTGGAAGCAGCTGGCTTCCACCATCCCCCAGATGCCTCAGATTCCAGCGTCAGTGCCTCACCTGCCCACTTCGCCCTTGGCAACGACTTCTCTAGAAAATGCCAAGCCCCAGGTCAAACCCGGATTCCTCCAGTTCCAGGAGAAGTGAGTCCCTCGATGAGCCGGGAGTCCCGCGTCCCCCGCATGTCTCGGGAGTAGGTGCTAGCAAGGGCAGCCGAGGAGGCCCAACTCCTCACCCTGCACTTAGCCCTGGCTGTCCCCAGCCTCTCTGGGACACCGTCACCGGGCAGTATCCTTCTAGCCAAAGATGCTGCTGCTCGGACCTCCCCGCCTGTTCCCAGAGCGGCCAGCTGGGGTGGGGGGAGATGGTGGTGGTCGTGGCCGCTGTTCCAGAGGGCAGTGTTGACACTGCGAGGACCAGCTTAGGTGGGCTGAGAGTGGTAGTCCTTGCCTCGCAAGGAGGGCTGCGTCTTGCCCTGGGCCTCCTTGTTGGTCTCTGTGGCTCGTGTTCATAGCCAACCCTTTGCAGAACAAGAGTAGTCACGGGTGGGGGCGAGGGGGCTAGACGCCCTCCAGGCCCGCGCGCATCTGCGTGATGGCCTGAGCTCTCGGGGGCGGAAGGGCCCCTCCTCACTGGATGGTGGTGGTGCCTTGTGGCGAGAACGGTGACTCTGTATCGTTATGCGTGCGGTTTCCTGTTCTCAATAAAAGTAATAAATTGGATGTGAACACACATGGCCTGAGTGGCAGCTGTCCTCCCTCTCTGAGCACCTGGGGCTGGGCCTATGGCATGGAAGGGGACCTGCGCTCCTCTCCGTTCCTCCCCGGGCTTCCTTTCCTCCGTTCCACCTCCCCTCAGCGGCAGCCCTCTTAGTTTCCCCAGTGTGGTCAGGTGCCCACCGGGGCCACCGTGGGGCCAGCCATGCCGGGGGCCAGGGTGGAAGGCCAGTGTACAGCGTCCTCCCCACCTGTCTGCCCACCCAGGGGGCAGGCCGTGGGGCAGGGCTGCTGCTCCTAGGGCCGGCCAGCACGGGGGCTCGGCCCAGGACCCCTCCGCTCCCCGAGCTCCACCACTCAGCTGGCCTGTGAGGTCCTCTGAGTGGACGGGAGCCCCACACCCTGGCCCGACCCTGGGGGGCCCCTGGCAGCCGTGCGCCTCGGCAGGACCCAACACCAGGCACACATTCCCAATGGCCAGGGCCCCGTGGTAGCTGAGCTTCCTGGTAGGGCTGCCCACCCATCTGCACCCTGTCAGTCAGCCACACCCAGGGCATTGCCCGTGCCAGGCCAGCCAGGCCCTCACTGGCCCCCCGCCAGGGCTGGCAGCACCATCTCCCATTTTCACATCCAAGAGGTTACTGCAGCCGTCCTTATCTATAATCCTGAGGTGTGGCCATGGAAACTACGTGTCCCAGCATGCAATGCTCTGGGCAGCCTGCACAGTGCAGTCCTTCCTGCACCATCCAGTCCAAAAAGAAGGCAGGAGTGCATGCTGGGATCTGTAGTCTCCTCTGGCCAAAACCACTTGCTGCTCAGGAGGGCAGCCCAGGGCCCATTCCTCTGGGCTGCACCACGGGGGATGAGGGAGCAAAACCCCAACACGACAAATGTCAGGATGTCAGAAGGGAGGGCCCTGGCAATGCCAGTGACCTTCTGGGCTGTGGTTTCATTCCAGCGACCCTTGCCTCACGACGGACTGCAAGTACGCCAACAAGTTCCACTTCCACTGTCTCTTTGGGAACTGCAAGTACGTGTGTAAAACCTCCGGCAAGGCCGAGTCGCACTGCCTGGACCACATCAACCCCAGCAACAACCTGGTGAACGTGCGAGACCAGTTCGCATACTACTCCCTGCAGTGTCTCTGCCCCAACCAGGTTAGCATGGGAGCGGGGGAGGGCGGGGGCCCGGGGCAGGGCCTGGAACCAGCTCCGCCCGGCAGGGATTCCTTCTTTATGTCCTCCGCCCTGGAAAGGGCGCCGTCGGGCCTTGGGCCCTTGGAGGCTCCTGGGCAGGGGTCTAAATGGGGGCTCCGTTGGTGAGGATCGTCACGTCATTCTAGCCCTTGGTGGGGACCTCATGCTGGACCACTGCTCTACGCCTGGCATCATTCCACCCACGCTGGAACTGTGCTTCCTCTCCCCAGATGCCTAGCTTACTGGACAGCTAGAGATTGAACTGTCCATGCCCCAGTCAGGAAGGGCAGATCAAGTTCACCTTCATAAAGGCCTACCCTGAGACTGGTAGGGGCTGTTTGTTAGAACGCCTTGAGGAGGAGTCTGATCCCAGAGTTGAGTGATGCGGAGAAGAGCGCGGGGATAGATTAGTGATGTCTGCTCCGGGTGTGAGCTCAGTAGTGGTGGGCAAGGTCACCAGGTCGATGTTTCAGTCAAATGACAAAAGGGACATACTGCTTTTGGACTCGTGAAAGGCCTGTACCTGATCGCGTTTCCTGATTCTGAGCACAGAGGAGGGCCTGCCATGGCCCAGAGGCGGGGGCCCGGTGGGAGCTCACAGAGGCCACTGGCCTGCTCCTGACCCCCACCCCCCGCCCCTTCCTGCAGCACTGCGAGTTCCGGATGCGCGGACACTACCACTGCCTCCGGACCGGCTGCTACTTCGTGACCAATATCACCACCAAGCTGCCGTGGCACATAAAGAAGCATGAGAAGGCCGAGCGGCGGGCGGCCAACGGGTTTAAGTACTTCACCAAGCGCGAAGAGTGTGGCAGGCTAGGTACTGGCAGCCGGGACTGGGGCAGCTGCTTGCAGCAGGTGGCGGGGTGCGGTTCTGGCCCCTTGTCCCGGTACCCACCTCTCCTCCCTGCCGCTCAGGCTCTGAGATTCGTTAATGTCCCAGATCTCACAGGCTGGGCATCGTCACGTGGGGAAAACCATCCAACACAAAGAGCTCTGGAAGCGGGGCGAGGGTGACTTGGAGTGCCCCAGCCACCCCCCACAACCCCTGGGGAAAATGCCACATGGGCAGAGTCAGGCCCTGAACCTGCGGCTCTTTCCTTTTCCCTTGGGGCCGTGCAGTTAACGTAGGAGTTCCTAGAGTGGCCCACCCTGGGATCTCTTTCCTGGGCTTGCACTACAAGGGCTTTTTCCAGAGCGGACCCTGCTTTGTCTGCTCCCGTGGTCGTGGAGCACGTGTCATCGAGGGACGGCTGTGTGTGGAGCGCACTGTTGCAGGAGGTGGCAGGGCTGGTGGCAGTCAGGGTTTGGAATGTCAGACATTGTGAGACAATGTCTCACCCCCATGCTTGGTCGGGGGTAGCTGGTGGGACAAGCAGGGGCACTGTGGGTCAGCCCAGAGTGTCTGCGACCTGGGCGGCCCCGAGGGAGGTGGCCGTGGGGTCGGGAGGGAGACCCCATGTGCCCTGAGCTTCTCGGCAGATGCCAGGGAACGGAGTCTGCTTTGAGAGCTGGGCCCTCGGCTGGAAGGCCGGCCACAGTCCCCAGTCAGGGACTCCTGAGTGGGGATGTCTTTTGGGCTCCACCATGAGCGGGCAGAGGCCAAGCCCACCCATCTGCCTCGGAATAGAGCCACACGTTCCCAGGCCTGCTGAGGTGGGGCAGGAATCTGCCAGGAACAAACTGGAACCTGGAAGGCAGGTGGCCGTGAGGCAGGCAAGCAGACCTCTGGGCTGCAGGCTGGGGCCGCTGCCTCTGCTGACTGCCCCTTCCAGAGGGAGAGGGTGAGACACCCGGGGCGACTGCCAGAGAAAGGCAGGAAACAAACCTTTCTTTCAAGTATTAATTCAAGAATTCATGGCCCCGGAGAGGGTTGGTAACCGTGGCAAGAGATGTCAATATTCGGTGGCCCGTGCTGTCCTCAGGCTCAGCTTACGGGTGTCGGGGTGCTCCGTAGCGGTCTGTATTTACTCAGCTTTGGGGGGTTGGGGTGGTAGTTGGGGACAAACAAAGCTGGGGGCGATATTAGACACCTGGCCAGCCCCGGCGCCGTGGAGACGGGCAGGCCTTCACCTGCCCCGCGCCGACACTGGCTCAGCCCTGCCCGCTGTTTGTTCTCAGCCCAGAGCCAAGAGGTGGTGAGTGGGGGCAGGGCAGAGGCCTAAACAGAGCCGGGGACAGGCACCAGGGCTCCCCAGAAGGGACAGGGGGACACATCTCGCTTGCTGGGAGGGGGCTGACCTGGGTCACTAAGGTCTCTCACCTGGAGCCCCAGGCGGGGCCGGGGATGGGGGCCCAGCCTGCCATGGCACACGCCGCCGTGCCCCCCGGGGGTGGGGTGGAGTACACGCCCGCGGAGGGTGGGGGGGGGACACCGTTTTCACCGCGGGCCACACGTCCACCGGGCCCAGACGCTGTGACCCGCAGCAGGTGTGGCGGGCGCTCACGGCCGGGCGGGCTCTGCCCACAGGCTGCAAGTACAACCAGGTGAACAGCCACTTCCACTGCATCCGGGAGGGCTGCCAGTTCTCCTTCCTGCTCAAGCACCAGATGACCTCCCACGCCCGGAAGCACATGCGGAGGATGCTGGGGAAGAACTTCGATCGCGCGCCCCCCGCCCAGGTGAGAGCCCGGGGCGGGGCGGGCCGGCCGCCACCCCCACCTCCTCCCCCCGCACCCAGGTGGCAACAGGGCGTCACGGGGCGGCCCGCTCTTGCTTCCAGGTGTGGGGGGGGGGTGCACACCACCCCGAAGTGACAGCCTGGCCCCCCCCGGGGTAGCGCAGCCGCCGGCCCAGCTTCCTCAAGGCTCCCCCGCTTGCTTTCAGGGCCCCCCGAGCCTGATGGATGCGGAGACAGATGACTACATCGACTACACGGGCTGCAGCCCTGGCGCCGTGTCCTCCGAGTCGTCCACCATGGACCGGAGCTGCTCCAGCACCCCGGTGGGCAACGAGAGCACCGCGGCCGGTGAGTGTGGGGGCCTGGGAACTTCCAGATGGGGCCCCTCCTTCCAGGTCCCCAGGCACTGCTGGGTCCCGCTGAGGACTGGAGGGTCATGGTCAAGTGCCCTCGGAGGGGGGGGACAGAGACAGCCTCTGGGTGTGGCACGGGGGGGCCTTTGGGACATGGGTCGTAGAGGCCACCTCCTGCCAGCACTCAGCCCTTGGCTTCAGTTTCCAGGAGGGGGACCCTGGGTTGTCCTCTCTGAGCTTGAATAGAGTAGCACAGCCCTCCGCCCAGGGGGCAGGTAGGCCCGGGACATGCCAGAGCCGGGGGCCCAGGCACCTGGCCCACCACCCCAGCGGCTGTCCCAGACCGGACTCCAGCCCAGGCTGGGCTGGGCCACAGGCCCACCCCGAGGCCGCTGTGACCTCCCCTTGCACAGCCTCCCCCTTCCGTTCTCACCTCCCCCTGCCACCTCCTTCCCTACTCTCTCGTGTTGCCTCTCTGCTCCTTCTCTGTCCACATGTTTTCATATCATACTTGCTTCTGCCATTGGGTTTTCTCATTTGGGTTCTTTTTTGTTTGTTTTTTCTTTGTTTTGGTTTTTTTTTGTTTTTTGTTTTTTCTCTGCTTCTCTCCACCCTCTCCAGGCTGCCCGGCTCCTCTTCCTCCTCCTCTTCCTCCTCCTGCTGCCACTGGCGATGAAGCTGCCCGCGGGGTTCCGCAGCCCCCACTGACCCCCCCCTTCTCAGCCGCCGTGCTCCGGGCACCCCTCCCCACCCTCCCATGCCTCTTTTCTCCGCCCTGTCTCTCATACTCTCTGCTCAGTGCCGCTCTCGGAGCCACGCGGGGCCCGGGCCACCCTGTCGGCAGCCCACCCCGCTTCCCGCCCGCCACTGCCACTCCGACTCCAGTAAAAAGTGACGTACCCCTAGTTCAGGACGCCGCAGGTAATTCGCACACACCTCCTCACCAGAGTTTGTCACCCCAGCTGACCCTCAGGGTCATGATCCAGGACCTGACCTTTTTCTGTGGCTTTGCTGGGCCGAGGACAAGGCCACCTTGTGCCCTCACAGCCCAGTACCCCCAGCCCGAAACCAGAGAGCCTAGTCCTGCCCCGTGGACAGCTCCTCTCGACTCCTGCCCGCACTGGGTCCAGGCCCTGACCACAGCCCGAACCCCATCCCTGGGGCCACGCAGGGAGAGGCAGGGGTCTCCAGGGCCTAGCCCCAGGCAGTGCTCGCTGGCAAAGGGACCTCCTCTTCCCACTCCCCACCTCCACACATCTGATGCTGTGCAGGGATGAGACCGACCTTCCCTCCCCTTCGCTATACTCATCACCCCGGCTCTGCACCTGCCCTCACTCATTTGTGCCTCCCATCCTGCCTGAGTGCCAGGCCAGTACTGTGCCAGACCCGGGGCTGCGGCAGAGAGCAGGGTAGAGGGCCCCCCCGCAATGGAATTCAGCCCATGGAAAGCTGTCACTAGCATAACCAGACAGGAACCTGTGACAGCAGCTGCTGCTCACATAACCTGATCTCCTAGCCCCAGACCGTCCCTTGTCTTCTGCTGGGCACGCCCAACCCATGGCAGGCCTTGGTTTCACCTGCTAAGGTTGGTTGACTGGGTCTGTACCTTAGTGGACGGTGCAGCCCAGTGGGGCCGTGCAGGCTGGGCCTTCTAGGCGGGTTCACGGCAGGCTGAATGGGGCAGCCACATGGGAGAAACCTGGGGGATGTCCACCCTTGACCCTGGCTAGGGCTGGGCCCTGAAGCTTTCCCTCTGGTTTCTAGGGTGTGGGGCAGGGGGCCCTAGGATAGCCACCCCTTCCCGGGGTATCCTGCACCGTGCCCCTCACCCTGCAGCCATAGGGACCATGGTGCATCCCAGAAAGGGGGTAGCGGACGCAGAGCCACACTGCCAGTCAGACAGCCTTGGCTATAGGGCACCCTAAGTCTAGGGAAGCAGTCGGGTCCAGGAGGGAGGGCACAGATGGGTACCCATCTGTTGGCTGAGCCCCTGCTCTGGCCCTGAGCCCTCAGCAGAGCTGTCCTCTCCCGGCTAACTGGGGCCAGAAGACTCCCAACAAGACCTTAAAGAACCTTCTGGTACAAAGGGGAAGGTGTCCCTCGGGGCAGGGAGTTACAGTCCCAAACAACCCTGGGGTGCCTGGCCTCCCTGTTGCAAGTAGGCTGGTCCCTGGGCAGACAGGTGGGCAGCCAGGGGAACTGGTTAGCCAGCCGGAGAAGGAGCTGGCTTGTCCCTCATTAGAGGCGGGTGCATGATGGCGTCCTGGCCCCCGTCCAACCTGGGTAATTATACTGTGCCGACCTAGATTCCCCCTTAAGCTTCAATTAGCACCAGGACGTGTCCTCACTTCCCACCCAAACTAGCCAGGAAGCAGCCACCACATTCCCCCCGCCCCGCCCCCCTCCCCGAGCTCCTGGCTCTGCCACCCCAGGCAGATGCCTGTGCGGTTATCCTGCAGACATGGGCTGACGCAAGGGGAAGCCTGGGGCTCCCGGGCTCTTCTGGGGAGGAGGAGGGCAGAGGCCCCCAGAGCCCCCCCCCCGGGGGGCACAGGAGCCAAGGCGGTGACCCCCCCCAGGGGCACCCTCTGGCCATGGTGCCAGGCCCCGGGAGCCGGCATGGGTGCCATGCTGAGAATGGTGCCCCGGGGGCACTGACCTCCCCCGCCCCTCCCCAGGGAACACCATCTCCATGCCGACAGCCTCCGGGGCCAAGAAGCGCTTCTGGATCATTGAGGACATGTCGCCCTTCGGCAAGAGGCGCAAGACGGCCTCCTCGCGGAAGATGCTGGACGAGGGCATGATGCTAGAGGGCTTCCGGCGCTTCGACCTCTACGAGGACTGCAAGGACTCAGCGTGCCAGTTCTCGCTCAAGGTCACCCACTACCACTGCACGCGGGAGAACTGCGGCTACAAGTTCTGCGGGCGCACACACATGTACAAGCACGCGCAGCACCACGACCGCGTGGACAACCTCGTGCTGGACGACTTCAAGCGCTTCAAGGCCTCACTCAGCTGCCACTTCGCCGACTGCCCCTTCTCGGGCAGCAGCACGCACTTCCACTGCCTGCGCTGCCGCTTCCGCTGCACCGACAGCACCAAGGTCACGGCGCACCGCAAGCACCACGGCAAGCAGGACGTGATCAGCGCGGCGGGCTTCTGCCAGTTCAGCTCCAGCGCCGACTGCGCGGTGCCCGACTGCAAGTACAAGCTCAAGTGCTCGCACTTCCACTGCACCTACCCGGGCTGCCGCCACACGGTGGTGGGCATGTCGCAGATGGACTCGCACAAGCGCAAGCACGAGAAGCAGGAGCGCGGGGAGCCGCCCGCCGCGTCCCCGGGCCCCGCCGCCGGCCTGGACGGGGCGCTGCCGCTGGGCGCCGAGCCGGGGGGCGCCCTGCTCTTCCTGCCGCCCGCCGCCGCCGCTGCTGGCGGGCCGGGGGCGCTGGGGCTGGGCGACGCGGGCGATCCCGGCGACCCCGGCCCGCCCGACGGCCCCGGGCCCCGCGACGGAGCCGCTGCGCCCGCACCTGGCCCCGCGGCCACGGAGTCGTCGCAGGAGGACGAGGAGGAGGAGCTGGAGCTGCCCGAGGAGGAGGCGGACGATGACGAGGACGACGACGAGGACGAGGACGACGACGAGGACGACGACGACGAGGACGACGACGACGAGGACCTGCGCACCGACTCGGAGGAGTCGCTGGCCGAGGCGGCGGCGGCGGCGGGGCCCGGGGCGCGGAGCCCGGAGCTGGCGACCCCCGCGCCCGCCGCAGCCTCGCCCTAGCCGGCCGTCGGGGGTGGGGGGGGCCGGGGCCGGGGCCGCCTCGCCCGCGCCCCCCGCCCTGGTGGCCGCTGCGATTCCCTTCGTAAGAGATGCTGTTTCTGGGCAGCACTGCCCTCGGTCCAGAGCGAGACGGTCGCCCCCGCTGCCGGGCTCGGGGCGGCCCCGCCGGTGCTTCCGGACCCCGAGTCCGTCTCAGGACAGAGGCGGGGGAGGGGGGGGGACCCTCCCTCTGGTGCTCCGGGGCCGCCTCCGCCCCGGCCCGCGGCTGGAAGGACAGGCTGCGAGCGACCCTCCTCTGGCTGACCTTCGGGGATCTTCTTCTTCAGGGAAACAGAAGGTGCTCTTGTCCGGGGTGGGACCGAGGAGCAGGGGCCCCCACCCCCCAGGGCGAGGCGGGCGCCGACCACCGGGCAGCCGCCCCCACGCGCCCCTCCCCGCGGCCGGACCCGGGCCCCACGACCGGGCCGGTGGGATTCCTCATTGCTCAGGACTGGGAAGGGCGCTGGGGGCGGGGGGTCATCGCGACCCCCACCCCTCACCCCCAGAGGCGGGCCCCAGCAGCATCTGGCAGGGCCTTCCATTCATGCAGCTGAGACCCTCCCTCCGGGCCTTGGGGCGTTGGGGGGGCGGGGCAGAGGCGACACTGCAGGGACCGCAGGGGGAACCTCAAGGAAGAATTAGGCGAGCTGGGAGGCCGGGGCGCTGCGCCCCACTGGGGGGCCCAGCCCCGGTGTCTGCTCCCGAGGGCTAGGGCCCTCGGCCTGCCCATCGGTGACTCCTAGGCCCCGGCCTCTCCCTCCCCCCGGGCCAGGAGGGGGAGGCCGAGGCTGGGTGCGCTTCCAAACCAACGAGCAGCGGGTGCTGGGGTGCTGGGCCGGTAGGGGTCTCAGCCACCCACGTGGTGGGAACAGGAAGGATGCCACTGTTTGGGGCTTTAATATTCAAAATGGGGGGAAAAATGCGAGAAAGTTGTACAGTATTTTTCCTGTAAAGGTTATTATTCTACATAGAACAAAAAAAAAAAGAAAAAAAAAAAAAAGGCAGGCGGGCCGGAGAGCACAGGCCCGCCTCGGACCAGCCCTGAGGTTGGAGACCGAGTGCAATCGCTCACGTGGGATTTCGTTTCGCATCGATTTTCGAGGCCTTACCAGTCTGAGGCTGTGCGCCCTTACACTAGCACTGACGGGAGCTGCGTGATTCCAACTTTTAACTTGAATTTTGTAGAAACAAGGAAAAAGGACTATTACTGTTGATACAAGTTTGTAGTTAACAATTGAGTTTTTCTCTATTGGTTATGCGTGTGGCTTTATAGGGCTTTTTTTTTTCCCAGTTTGTTTTTATTTTTTTGTTTGTTTGGGATGCTTCTTTACGGGTGCAACCCACCCAGATTTGCTTCCCTTTGCAAAACATCCCCCCTTCCCAGAGTGGAGGAGGTCACTGAGCCCAGCTTGGCAGGGTGGGGGGAGGGCACCAGGTGGCCAGTGGCTGTGACGGGGACAGGGACGAGGGCTGAGGGCCCGAGCTTCCCCGTGTCTCTAGTCCTGGCCACCAGCCTGGCTCAGGTGGGACCCTGAGCCTCGGCCACAGGGAGAGAGCCATGCCCAGCCTGGAGGAGGCCTGTCACCCAGAGCCTCCCGGCAGATCTCCAAGGGGAGCCCCAGATGGCAGGGGGAACTGTTTGGTTTTTTTTTTTTTGGTCTCTGTGTGTGTGTGTGTGTGTGTGTGCGCGCGCGTGTGCGTGTGCGTGTCCTCTTGGCTGCCCACAGCCAGAGAGCCAGGATCGTCTGCACTGGAGAGGGAGGGAGGAGCGGCCACACGGAGCGTACCTGATTCAACAGGCAGCAAGTCGTTGTCTAAAACAGCCCCTACCGGAGCCTCCTGAATTCTGTGGGCGCCGCGCGCTGCTGCCAGGCACCTGCCCAGACTCTGTGCCCCACCACCGGACCGCTGGGCGTGTGGAGGGAGTTTTATAAAGGAAAACAAACAACAAAGAAAAAACAAAAAAACACAAAAACAGTTTTCAATGTAGCAGAATTAAAAAGAAAAAAGAAAATCGAAGATGCCGACAGTGCGAAGTCTAGCCTTTTGTGACCTTCATGTTGCACACTAGGACTATAAGCCATTGCTAGCTCATTTTGAATTTTAATGTGTAATTTTTGTTTTCTTTTCTTTCTGTGGGGAAAACAATGCTTGATCCACCAATGCTCTTTTTAATGTTTTATAACTATGTATGTGTATATATATAAATATAAAATAATATGTATGCACATATGTGTGTATATATCTATATGTATATACATATATAGATATATAGAGATATATAGAGAGGTTTTGAGACGAAAAATGCAGAACGTGAAAACCGAACTCAACAGCGTGTGCTCTGATTACTTGAATCTGGTCTCCTCGGCACCTGGTTAACTGAATATTTTTCCACTTGAATTTAGTGCTATTAGAAATTTAATATATGTGTTTTATTTATTTGATTTTTTTTTTTTGCATGACTGATGCAAGGTTTGACATTTTCACTCAATAAAAACTGGAAAAAAATCTATCAAGTGATCTTTTATTTTTAAAAATCAGCCCCAAGTGGCCGGCGGGGACCCAGCTATGCAGGGTGGCCCAGCCACGGCCGGGCTCCACAGGCCAGGGAGGCACGGAGGGAGTCAGTCACCCCTCAACCCTGGCAGGAAAGGGGCAGACGAGTTTCGCCCTGGGATGGGCCCAATTTCCTACCGGTTGCTGGGCACAGGCGGTGGGGTGCTCAGGCCCTGTGCGCTCAAAGGGCGGCCTCCTTCCCCAGCGCTGCCCGAAGCCCCCGTGTGAGGCTCAGGGGCTGCTGGAGGGCACAGCCGACTGGCACGGAAGCCTCTGGCCTCAGGCAAAGGCTCCATGGGCTCCCCGGGCCCCCTGAGACCCTGGCCGGCCCCAACTTCTCATGGCCAGGGCTCGTGGGCAAGCGCTTGGCAGGGTCATTCCTCTGCCTCCTCCTTCGGCTCCTTCCTCCTTCCTGCAGGGACCTGCCTGGGCTGGGAACGGCGCGTACCCGGATCCAATCCGGATGCTGGCTCAGCTCCTGCCTGGAGCACATGGGGGCAGAGCCAGAGGGGGCTGATTCCTAGGTCTGCAGCCACCAGCCCCGGGCCTGGGCTGCTGGCCCTGGTGGCCCCTTGGCAGGGGGGCTCCCTCGCAAGCGTGGGTGGCAGCAGGATCAATACCAGGCTGGCCCAGAGCGCAGGCCTGGTGTTCCCTGACACTTCTAAATGGTGACCCACTTCCCATTAGCCCTCATCATCGGCACCATCTTGCCCAGCCTTGCCCTGAGTTGACCTCCGCCCAGGTGGCCAAAGCATCCCAAAGCCCCACGGGGGGCGGTGGGGGGGACACGTGTGGGCTCCCCCAAGTCCTTCCACTTGGAGGACCACCTCCCTGCGCGTCACAGCCCTGTACTGAGCGTACCCACCTTCCTGAGGCGGGAACCAGGGGCCCCAGTTTCCTGGTTGGGCAGCAGCCTGCCAGGGCTGGGGGTGCAGGGTACGGTGGCTGGCAGGAGGACCTCGCAGGGGCTGCCTCTCCTCCCGAGTTTCCCAGGGCCGCACCGCCCAGCACCCGCTCGGTGTCCTTCCCACCACAAAAGCCTCCTTTCCAACCCAGCACAGAAGGCCCTTCCTTTTCTTCTTTCTTCCTGGAATGCAGCCCACAGGCTATTTACATAAATATGTTTGTAACAGACGCGAAAATATATACTTTTTTCTGTCTTATTAAAATGTTCAAGTTGGAACTCGCCTATTGTTTGTGGATATCTCGATTCTGTTAAATAAAACAGTGACTAATTTATGGGATAAAACACAAGTTCAACAAATTAAAACCATTATTGGAGCTTCACAAGCCCTGGTGGGCCGAGCAGCCCTCCCATGGGGCCCAAGGGGCGGCACAGAGCCAAGCCCGGACCTCCGCTGGTGAGTGGGTGGCGGTGCCGCAGCAGGGGGCTGGGGGGCAGGGCCCGGGAGGCCTTGGAGGGCCAGCTCACAGGGGTTCCCGCATCAGCTGCCTCTCAGGGACTCCTGGGGCCCAGGGAAGGAAGGAGTGACTCAGAGCGGATGCCCCCTCAAACACAAATGCTCCCTCCCCAGTTCCCCCCAGGTCTCCCCGGCCCAGACGGATCTCGGCAGACCCACACACAGTGGACAGGAGGGCGGCTCAGCCGAGGTGCCGGCAGGCCCGGCTTCCAAGCTTGACTCAGGACGAGGCAGGCACCAGACCCAGGGGGAGAGATCAGGAGGGCCTTGCACCCGGCCCAAGGAGGCGGGCGCTGGGTCTCGAGGTGCCCTTCCGAACACCCTACAGGGGACAAGGACCTGGGAACCATCAGGAGGCTGCACCAGGCCAGCTCCCTGCCCCGAGTCCCAGGCACGGCCCCCAGATGAGGGCAGAGAGAAGTGGCCATATCACCCACCAGGAGCCGGTGCCCACTGAGACCATGAGTTCCTCCACCCCCAAGAGGGAGGGGCTTGCACCTGCAGGGGCGCCGCCCCCCCACCCCCCACCCCCATCGGTCCCAGTAGTAAGCGCAGTAAAACACGTCTTCATTCTTGGATTTCATGAGCTGCGGTGGTGTGATGCTCCTACACCCAAACTGGGGCAAATTGAAGAGTTTTGTAACCTCTCGGAAAGAGCCAGAACCAGCTGCACAGGCTCCCGCTGAGCTCAGCGGCCTGCCCACCTCCCACAGACCTGGCCCGGCTTGGGTGCCACCCGCAGCTGAGTCATCATCTACGGGAGCTGGGCCTGGCATTCACCAGCCGCCTTGCCCCATCCCCACCCGAGCCCGGCGACGGGCCGGCCCCCTCCCTGGCCCCGTCGCCAGCATGTCCGGTCAACCTGGGCAAAGGGGGCCTGCTCGCCGGCCCCCATGAGGTGGCCCTGGCCCCTCAGGCACTGTTGGCCCGGGACCAGGGCACAACGGGCGACAGAAGTGTGGCCGCCGCAAGGCCCAGGTCAGGCCTCCCGGAAGCAGGGTGGACAGCAGGGCCCTTCAGACGGGCTGGAGCCCTGGGGACCTTGTGGGGCCAGGCCTGTGCCACCCTCGATGGGAGGAGCTGCCCCACCTTCTGGGTCTTCTCCATCGGCCAGACAGGAAGCGGCTCCCAGGAGGCCCGCAGCCAGCACGGAGGCAGACAGCGCCTGGGGCAGCGCGCCCCAGCTGCCGCTTTTGTGAGCCCCGCAGCCCCTGCCACTCGGGGGAGGCACGTGGTCTCGTGGCCTCGGGAAGTCCAAAGCTTTCTCCCCACCAAAGAACCCGCTCAGCCCCGGCCAGAGCCCCCCTCGGGCATCCCCGGAACTGCTAAACTGGAAACCACTCTCCCGGGGCCGCTGGCTGGGGGAGGCAGGGCCCGGACACCTGAGTTTGCGGGAGATTTAAAAGTGTGGGGGTCACACTTTTCCAGGACTTGCCGGGGAGCAAGGAAGGGCTTCAGGCATTCCCCTTACGGAAGAGTAAAATCTTCTCTCTTCTTCTAGAGAAGCCTGAACTTTAAAGTGCTCAGTAACTACTAAGATTTGTTCATAATCCAGGTGAAAGGCACCCACGATGTAGAGTGTGGTCGGGGAGGGGGGGCCGGGGGGCCCCGGGGGCTGCGGAGAGCACCCCCCAGCTCAGGCCCTCCCACAGATGGGGGTCTCGGTCCCATCCCAGCACCACACCCTGAGGGTGTCTCCCCGGTGGCTGCCTCCCCCCGCCCCCTCCCCAGCAGGGGCGGCTGGCCCCAGGGTGGGAGACAGCTGTGCAAGGCCAAGTTGCAGGACAGGGGTCTACCCGCAGGTGAGCACCCCAGGCACCTGCAGGGTCTCACCAGCACCTTCACTTCTGCTGCCTGGAGCCTTGGACCCTCTTCCCTGGGTGCCTTGGCAGAAACTGTCTTAAACAAACAGACGAAGAAACACTAAGGATTAAGTAAACTCCTGAGGTCAGGTTGTCAGAAAACGTCTCCTGCCTGCCTTTCCTCCTCCTTGGGCTCTGGGGCAGGGGTAGAGCTGGGACAGGGCTGAGGCAGGATGAGGCAGGGGCAGGGCTGGGGCAGTCACCAGAGGAGAGGGCGGTTCTGGGACCAGACCCAAGAACCCAGAACCCAAGAATCAACCTCAGCGCTCCTGTCTGGGCAAAGGGCAAGGGTGGGAGAGGAAGCTTCTAGAGAAACCCTCCACTCCCGCTTGGTGTGAGCCCCCAAACACGCAAGACCAGCAAGTCACAGGACCACTCGGGTCTTTACTAAAATAAAGGGGGGAGGCCCGCAGGCACAGCCGCCCACCCAGACAGAGAGGAGGGGAGACCTGTGCTCTCTACTCCTTTCTGTACTGACGGGACTTTTTATACCTCTGCGCTGTGCTTCCACCATAGGACACTCAACACTCCAAACGCAGCAGCCCGTCCTGCCCCCAGAAAGCTCTCCTTCCCAGCCCCAGGGGCCCGGCTGCAGCGCAGGAGGCCGGGCGGGCAGGTGGGGGAGCAGCCTCCCGGAGCAGGGCCAACGCGAGGCCGGGCTGGCCGGGTGGGCTTCGGCCACGGCGGAGCCAGAGCCTGGGAGTCACAGGGGGTCCGTGGCGGAGACCTCGGGGCCAGGATAGCGGCCCCGCAGCCTCCCAGAGCTGGGGCTGGTTCCTTCCTAAAAGACACTTTACAAAACTACATTGTCATTGAGTTTAATAATCTTCCCCCTTCCAGAAAGGCCTGACCGGCGCTGCCTGCTGCTCACTTCTGCCCCATTCCAAATATTTTTACCTTATTTGGATGAAATGCATTATTTTTCTAATGAAAGGCTTTTTTTTTTCAAAGGGCTGTTTTCCCTCCGTCGGCAGCTGCCTTTATTAGGCAGCACTTACGCCGTTTTGGGGAGGGGTTTTTTTCCTCCCTGAAACCTCGCCAGACTCTCTGTCCTCAAAAGCTGACATTGGAGCTCAGGACCCGCAGGGCAAAAGGCCTCCAGGTCCAGTTTTCCTTCCCCATCTCCCGCACGTGAGCCCCAGGGCCCTGCCCACCCAGTGAACCCCGCTGCCCCGGCTGGGGATGGCGAGGCCTCGGGTCGCCCCGTCTCGGGGGGCCGCTGCCTGCCCGCTTGCCCCGCACACCCACCCCGACAGCTCCGGCCAGCCCCTCCCCAGGCTCCCTGCCCTCTGCTCTCCCCCTCTGGGGCCACTGCAGGAGGGACCTCTGTGAAGCTCGAGACCAAGTTAGAGACGGTGACAAGTGGTCACCAAGCTGAAGAGCTGAATGGGGGGACCCCCAAAGCACCCACCGAGGACCTGGGGTTTCCATTCCCTGAGGAGAGGCAGTGGCCCAGCGGGCCCGACAGCAGGCAGCTGGGTCTCCGGCCACATCCCACAGAGGCTGAGGGCTGGGACCAGGCCTCCAGCCCCCTGCTCGTTTGTCTCGGGTCCACCCACCCGGCTCCCCAACATGGGGGAGTCCCCGCCCCAGACAGGCTGGTGTGGCCCCCGCAGACTTGAGAAGCCTGGCTGCTTCGGGGGCAGCCAAGGTGGCAGGGGGTCTCTCGATGCGGGATCTGCTGGGCCCTAGGGAGCACGTGGTGGGGACAAGGGGCCGCAGGGATGTTACGGGAGGTTATGGCATCAAAGGTGACACCTGAGAGCCAGCCAGAGGGCTGGACAGTCAGGAGGAGCAGGAAGAGCTCAATCACCGTCGCATGACCCCCTGCATAGCGCCCTGGGCCACGGAGCCAGGAATGAGTCTGCAGCAGCCGGGAGGGGATTGGGCTCTGAGCCCCCAAAAGGTGCGTAGGCAGGAGAAGAAATGTTTTCTGAGCCAAAAAGCCCCAGAGCCGAGTCTGTCACCTGTCCCTCCGTGGCCCCTCCTTCCCCGGGGCCACCGGCGGGCACGAGGCCGGGCAGCGGGCAGTGGCACAAGCGCGATGGCCAGCAGGCCCGCGAGGCGCGCACCCGCAGCGGGGACAGAGCACGCTGAGGGGCTCCGCCTCCACGGCCTCGAGTCCTGCACTGTGTCTGTCCTCACTCTGTATCTACATAGGTGGCCGTGCCCTCTGTCCCCACGCCCGGCCACAGCACGGGGGGTGGGGGGGGGGTGCTGGAGGGAGCGGGGGCTCCTCGGAGGGTCGCGCGCTGTTTTTCCGGGCACAGCTGAGCACTGTGTGAAGGTTAACGGGAGACAGGGAGGGAGAGCGGGAGACGGGGGAGGAAGACGGAGCGAGACACACGCTCTCCTGGGAGCACATGCATCCATTTAAGGAAGGAGAGCTCATCACACTCCACACCAGGTCTATATACAGTAACATGAGGTCCCTTCTCCTCCTGCATCAGGATGTCGCCCTTCGGCACCGAGGACCACACTCCAGCAGGCAGCGTGCAGCTCACAAAACCGCCTCGGGAAGGGGACCGCCACCCGTTGGCCCCAAGGGCAGGGCTGCCCAGGCCTGGCCCCCCAGCTGCCCGCCCACCCCAGGGCGCACCTGGCACAGCCCCAGGGGAGCCCCGCCACCGGGCACAGGGTACCAGGACAGACGGGGAGCCACAGGCAGGAATTAAATAGCGACAACTCGTATTTATTACAATTATATACAGTAGCGTCTTGTATTCTGAAACCTCTACCTGATCACACAAATGAACATGTGTTTCTGGGTGGGAAGGGCAGACAGGGAGGCCCTGGCGCCCGGCTCCTACGTGGGGGAGCGAACCATGGCCCTCCACAGGGTTAGCTGAGCCACAATGCAGCAAGCGAGGACGGCGGAAGTGCAGTTATGATTTCATTCGTCTGGAAGGATGACGGGGCACGGTGGGGCCGGGGCAGGGCGTGGGGCAGCGTCACCTGGACGAGACCTCGCCGGGGCCCCGGCCGAGAGAGAAGAGCACGGGGCTGCGGCTTCCGGAGACATGACAGGACGGCCCCCTGCCCCTTGTGAGGCAGATAAAGGAGCCACGGCAGGGCAAGAGGGAGGCAGGACAGCAGACACATGAGGGCAGCCCTGCCCCCACGGGGATCCGGAGCCAGGTAATTCAGCTACCTCTTGTCATGCACGGTGTTCGGTGAGCTAAGATGCCCCACAGATACACCCCGGCCAAGACCTCTGTCCGGGAGCCGGAGCCCAGAGCACTCGGCACCCCCCGGCTGGCAGGAGCACAAGGTCACGGGCCCATCTGGCTGGGGCTGAGACGAGGAAGTGGCGGGCTGGGGCTGGCATTCGGGTGAGGGGCAGTGGCCGCACGGAAATGCGACCCCACGCACAGGGCTCAGGCCCCACGGAGGCTGCAACGGCTCTGCCCCGACACGGCTCGAGGCCGCCCTCCCAGAGCCAGAGGAGGAGCCAGGCCCCGGCGTCCCACTGGCGGGGGACCACCCCGGGGCCTAGTCCCGCTCATTCTCGTTGCTGGCGCCCTCCGGCCGGCGCAGCTTCTCCACCTGCTCGTTGATCTGCCCATCCCCACCCCGGCGGTCCTCTCTCTGCACCCCGAGGCAGTCTTCCTCGTCCGCGTGGCTCACGTCCTCGTCCTCCTCGTCCTCCTCATCCTCCCTCTTCTCCTCTTCGCCCTGCACCTCCATCCTCACCTGGCCCTTGACGTCCACCACCCCCGGGCCCTCCTCCTGGGGGCCCAGCAGGTGGTAGGTGGCCGTGGAGCCCTCAGGGCTGTGGCCCTCCTTCACGGGCGAGGACGACGTGGACTCGTTGCTGACGGGCGAGATGTCACTGCTGCTGTGGTGGTTGGCAGCTGCGGGGCTGGAGGGCGACGGGGTCTTGACCGGGATCTGCCAAGACGGGATCTTCGGAGCTGACGGGGACGGCGGGAACTGCCTCCTGACGGGGGGTGGGGGGGACAAGAAGCAGGGTTGGTGCCAGTACCCTGGGGCCCTGAGCAGAGCCCCAGCCCCCATCCCCTGGGCACAGCACTCCCCCAGGGCCGCTGAGCAGGGGACAGGGTGGCGCTCAGCCCCTCACCTCCCTCCCTGCCGGCCTCCCAGAAAGAAGGCCTCTTGGCCAGCGGGAGGCTGGAGCAGCTGGGGTGGAAGCCAGGGGAGGCCTGCGTCCCTCTCGGGCCCTCCCTGCTGGGATTGGGCCCGCCTTCCCTGGCAGGTACTGGCCAGCTGGCCCCTGGGGCTGCCCCCACCGAAGCAGGGGCGGTGAGGACGGGGAACCAGCAGGGCGCTGAGACTGAGCCAGAGAATCGGGAACCCAAGCCACATGGCCTCAACTCCATCTACCTTGTCCATGGCCTGGCCAGAAGTGGGAAGACCTGACCACTGGCCGCGGGGTCAGAAACCTCACAACCAGAAGGGGAACACTGGTGCACTTTGCTAGAAAACCTCTGAGCTCAACACTTGACAGGGAAGTCGCTTCTCTGCTCCCGTTTCCCCACCCTGGGCCCTGAGCCCTGGGCCCTGCGCCAGCAGCCAGCTGGCCCAAAGCCGATTCCATGAGGGACCCGGGAGGTCAGGTCCACTTGGCAATGGTCTAGGGCATACGGACCCATCTCTGCCTGAGCCAAGAGGACAAAAGCCTGCTCTCTCCTGGGCACACTGTCCACCAGTGCTGGTCCCAGAACACCTCTTCCCCCGCGGGTCCCACGGCACGGAGAGCACACAGCGAACGCGGCCTAGATGCTAACAAGATGAGTGCTTTGAGCCTTCTCTGGCTCCAACATCCCCCAAAGGCCCACACTCTGTCCCTCTGACCTCCAAGGCTCTTATCTCCGAGGTTCAGAAACAAAGGATTTCTCCGAATGACACACCTCTCTTAGGGCCGCATTCTTTCCTTTCCAGAGGGCCTACAAGTAGGCGCCTCGGAGAACTGGAGTTCCCAGTTGGGGCCACAAGACCCCCGCAGCCCTCATCGTTGACCCCAAGTGAAGGGCCACCTGGTGCCTTTGGACTGCCTCACGGAGTCCCCACTAAGCCCCGGAGAACTAAGAATGCAGGCAAGGCCCCCTGAAGTGCCCTCACTGCACCTCAGCTGAGGTGACCAACTGTCCCAGTACCCATCCCAGGACGGAGCGGCTCCTGGGACACAGGGCTTGCGGTTTTAAAACCAGGACAAGTGGGCCACCCTCCACTCAGGGCAGCACTGGTCACAGCCTCCCCTGTGGGGGCTCATGGAAGGGGCCAGCACCGAGGAGGGACAGCAGAAGGAGACCAAAGAAGCTAGGGGTGGGGGTGGCAGGCACTGTTTCTGTCCCTGCCTTGAATCTGGAGTCCTTCCAACCAAGGACTCCCTGGCCCTTCGGCAAAGAACTTCTCTGGGGCCAAACTGTCCCTGAGCGGTCCCGTGCTGGGGCTCAGGACGAAGAGGACGTGACGTCCCTGTCTGGAGGCCCTGTTTCAGGATGGGGATGTTCTCCTTTGTCCCAGGTCCTGCATTTTGGTTCCAGGTATCCCTGAGAGCGTCTTGAGAGGGCTGAGGGACTGTTGTGCTCGAGAACTCGGGGGCACTGCACACTGTCCCCTGTGGAGTGGGGAGGGAGGGGGCCTCCCAGGGAGGGAAGGCAGAAGCTCCGAAGATTCCCAAACTCAATGCCTGAGTCGCCCAGCTCCATCAGGAGCGGGATGGACAGGGGCTCCTCAGGGAGACGCGCCCCTTCCCATGACAGCTGGCCGGGCCCCTGGAGCGCCGGCTCCACAGCCCATGCCCTCTCTCCTCCTACCGATTTAAAAGCAGCCCTTTCAAGGAGTTAATTTCCGACTTGAGCTCATTGATATTCTGAGACTCCAGGATCCAGTTGGTAGATGTGGTGGCCTGAAAGTCAAAACAGGGAGAACAAGTATCAGAGTGGCACCTCCCCCCTGCCCCACGGGGCTCAGATGCCAGGGCGGCAGGAGGGGCTGCCGCTTCTAGAGGACCCAGGGCGTGAGTGCGACACCCAGGGCCTGCTATGTCCTGGGCACAGCCTGGAGACCCCGTGGGAAGGTTCTGCCCCTGGATCTCTCTGTTCCAGGGATGGCACCCTCTGCCCGGGCACCTGACGATGCTGGCAATTGTGACGCATAATAGGCCCGTAACAGCGGTATCTGGACTATGTAAAACAACAGCAACACAAGGGCCCTTATCCCCAAGAGCTGCAGACGGAAGTGTCTGCAGGAGAACATGATCCCCCGTCTGGTGTGTGCCGCCAAGCGAGCTGGGGGCTGCAGGCCGGGGGCCCGAGACCATGCCCCGCGGTGTGCCAGCAGCACGCTGTCCGCTCTGCGGCCTTCCCTTTCCGCCCGCATTTGAAATGTCCCATTAAAACTAAACTAATCAACTAGGTGAATTCCAGCTCCACATGGGCTGCCCCCCCCGGAGCCGCCCTCCCTGCAGAGACAATCCCAGCACACACACAGGAGGGAACCCCGGGGCCGAGACCGGCGGCCGCCATGACCCACGCTGGACAGCCCACCTCGTTTCTCGGTGCTCCGCAGGTACCGTGTGTGTTTTTACCAAGTGAAGGTTTGTGGGCAGCACTGCATCGAGCAAGTCTGTCGGCACCATTTTCCCAACACCATCTGCTCACTTTGTGTGTGTCACGTTTCGGCAATTCTCGCAGCATTTCAAACTTTTTCATTATTGTTGTGTTTGTTATAGTGCTCTATGATCAGTGCATATAACTCACTGAAAGCTCAAGTGACGGTTAGCAATTTTTAGCAATAAACTATTTTTAAATTAAAAGGTATGCACGTTTTGGGGGTATAATGCTATTACACCCTTAATAGACTATAGCATGGACATAACTTTCATATCCACTGGGAAACCAAAAAAGTAATTTGACTCACTTCATTGCAACACTGGCTTTACTATGCAGATCTGGAACCAGACCCGCAATATCCCAGAGGTGCTGCCCGTGCTGGAGGGCCGGGGAGACGGCTGACCACCTGCCCGGCCCGGCCCTCAGCTCCAGCCCCAAGCAGGCCGGAAGGCAGGCTTCACCTCGGAAGCACCTTCCCACGCTGCCGGGCAGCCCGCGGTTCCTGCCGCAGCAAGGTCAGGCCCCCAGGCTGTACCCTCCTATCTGCAAAGGGATGCAAACGCATGGGCCACACCACCCGTCCACAGCTACCACTTTGGGATGATTCTGAAGGTTCAGCAGAGAAAGAAGCGGTCCCAGGACCTAACGCCAATTCCCTCCCTGAAGAGGGCCCGTGGGAGAAACTGCCATAACCCCTCGGCCAGACGCCATTCTTGACCATTTTCCAAATAAACTGCAGAGAACCACACCTTTCTTTGGCAAATCTTGTTGGGTTAGACGGAGAAGAGGAAAGTCCAAACAGTGGTCCCCCAAATGGCAGTTGCTGGTGGCCACATGGCCCCATGAAGTGTTTATGGGCAATTCCAGGTACGATGGGCCCAGGTGTGGGGGCTGCATCCACCAGCCCGGAGCTGAGCTCCGGGTGGCTTCAAGTGCACGGATGAGTCGTGCAAGACCCAGCTTCCCTGATACCTCTACCCTGGCCCGACCCAGAAACCGGAACTGTAAGTTCAGGAGAACGTAGGGAGGCCCAGACTGGCAGAGGGGAGGGACCCCAGCTGTTCCCACCAGCCTGGTGGTGGGGCGGGGGGAGGCCTCTGACCTGGGGTAGGGGCCCCGCTCCGGCAAGCACTCCTCTACGGGAGAAGCCCTGCAGAGGGGCTGGAGGTCTTGGAGGGAACGCACGCAACCCCCCGCAAACACCAGTCGCCCGCACACACATCCCCTCCGGGTCCTTACTCCAGACCACCAGACGGCGCAGATCCAGGAGCCACCGTTCTGGCTTCTCGGAGACCTTGAAAGCCATAGCAGCCCATTAACAAGGGAGCAATTTCCACTCACCGGCCTACAAAGGACTCAAATTTCCAAACGCATATGGTGCCAGATGCCAGGATTTAGAAATAAAATCTGACATCTGGGGCTTTTTAGCCAGTCTCTTTAAAAAACAGTTGTAGAAAACTCTCAGCCTTCAGTTTTATGTAGGTTTTTTAATTACTTAACGCTCTTCTTTTTAATTTTTTACAGTGCTGCAGTAGGAGTTTGGAAGCCAGATATAAAAACTTACATTACAGCTGAGAAAACACAGCTCTGAGTTGCTGGTTTATGGGGTAACCGAAGTCTTCACGCGTTTGGTTCAGACACCACACCAGTGAGCCCCGCTTCAGTACAGGAGAGGATGAAAGGGGGCTGGGGACGGGCGGGGCGCAGGGGGCACCGTCAGGGAAGCAAGCACGAGAAACTCAGACAGCCGGCTCGGCTCTCGGCCTCCAAGCACCATCCTGCCCCCGCCCCCAAATGCAACATGTGGTCTTAATCTTAATGCTTAAGGTCTGCAAACAGTTTGCCAATTTCCGGAAAGGCTTCTGGCCATTGGCAGGCCACCGCTCCCAAAGATAATAGAGAGCAGGGTGGGGGCCATACCCCAGCCTTCCCGGCTGCTTTACGGGCTGCCCGCCCATGGGGAGCACGCACGGTGGCTAGAGGTGGCCACGGGCAACCACGGCCATCTGAGGAGGAAGTGCAGGCAACGCACTTGAAGGGGATTCTTAGGGACCCTCTTCTTAGGAAGCACCCTGGATTCCAAAGGAAGCACCCTTTCCCATGAAAGGGAAAGATTCCTGTTTCACTTGGTTTCGCAAATGCAAAAGATTTGAGTGCGGGCTCCCGTGTGGTTTTGCGCTGAGCAGGGCTTCTCCGGGGAGAGCCACTCAGAGGAGGTTCCTTGACTGTATGGGCTGTTCGTGGAAGCAACCAGAAAGCAGCATGGGGAAGGGGAGGGAGTGGGGAGCACAGCGGACGTCCTGGAGCCCCTGGACCAGTGTCTCTAGGACTGGGTCTGTCCAAGACAGTGCCCCGGGAATGACCCATCACGCACCGACAGACCCAGGCTGGCTGCCGACAGGAGCCAGGCCCTGCTGTGGGCACAGACAATGAAGGTGGTGCCATTACAGCTTCATTTTACAGGTGAGGAAATGAAGACTCAGGGAGGTTAAGGAACTTGCCTGTGCTCACACAGCTAGCCCATGGCAGACGCAGATTTCAACCTAGGCGGTCTGATCCTAGGCTCTCATACTGCCGAGACTACTCAGATGTGGGCAGTGAGGCACGGAAACTGCCCCGGGTGATCCCAGCCGGTGCGCCTTTAGGGGTCACCTGATTTCATGTAACTCAAGAGAGCTGGGTGCAATGAATCTGCCCATCGTAGCAGACTTCACTGGGATCCTGGCACACTCCCCCTACTTCCCTGTGACTTAATATGCTTGTGGAGACCATCCCGTGTCTACCCCAGCCACGTCCAGAACTTGGGTGTGTGCTCCCGCCGGAGGGCCACAGGCAAAGAGCTGCTTCTCCCCTCTCTTGCTAGGAGGGGACACGGAGAGGATACCTGCCTCCTTTGTCCTCGGAGGACGGTGTGAGCCCCTGCCATGTACCGGGCATGAGAAAAGACAGAGTCGGCCCCCACGGAATGCAGGGAACTGTGCACAAAAGCCCCGGGCCGAGCCCCGAGCAGGGCAGACCTGGATCCAGAGAGGGTCAGGGACGAGTACCTTGGCTGCAGCCAGTTCATGGGCGAGCTCCTGGACCTTCTGCTGCTGCTGAATCAGCAGCTCCTGGACGGACGCTAAAGTCATCTGTAACTGAGTCACTGGGAGGAGAAAGCAGTCGCATCTCTGTTAAATGATACACACGGATTCTTCTCTCTCTGTCCACACACCTAGAGCTGCCGCATCTCATTGATCTGCAGACACCCCCCAACCTGCAATGCATGTAATTTATCTGCGCTCTGGGCCATCTACCTGCACCGTATCTAACCTCTAGCATTCCCTCTCCATCTTTCCATTGTGCACTTGTCCGTGGTCAACAGTATATCCGTCCGAAACCTCTCCCCTCCAATTACACGTGCTTATGATTTGCTCGGCTCCGCCGACTTCGGTGCTCCCTCATCACAGCCCCTCACCGTGCCCTGGTGGGACTTGCGGACTCTCCCGTGCTGGCAGAACCGCATCTCAGGTCCTCGACCCTGGGAGCGGCTCAAGGCTGCAGCCCTGTCCTCCCGCCCTCCTCCCTGCCCTCCACCCCCAGTCCCGAGGCTGCAGGTGCCCCCACCACCCCCGATCACAGTGTCAGCGGACCCCGTAGGAGCCATGGGCCCCTGGGGAGAACGCACTCCAGCGGGACGGGCTCCTCCTGCCTGGGACAGTGGCTCTGGGGCCTGCGGGAGTTTTTCGTTTCAGAGCCTCCATCTAGTAAACAAGTTTATAAAGAGGAAAAGCCGCCTCTGGTGCGACAGGTCCCAGCTGATCTGGGCCATCGCTGGGGCACCGCGTAATGAACGCCAGCCCCGTGGCGTCGATGACAGAGGAGGTGGCTGGGGTCCTCGGAGCCGCAGTAATTACAGCCTTTCTTGACCCTGAGCTGGATTCTTAGAGGGAAGGGGGAAAAACTGCCGAAAACCCCCCGGAAAACCTCACAGAAGCAGAAATTAAAAATGAACTTTACAGCCCTTAGAAAGGCTGTCATTTTATTCCCCTTATTAATATTCTGAGGTTGGGAGCCTTTCCGTAAAAACATAATTAATTGAGGCCGCGCCGACAGTAAACAAGCAATTTCAAATTAAACCGAAATGACGGCGGCTTCATTTGCAAATGTGAACAGATTCTCAGAGCAGATAAATGAAGTCACCACATAAAGTGGAGACGGAGGGGGAGGGGCGGGGCAGAGAAGGGGCTGCTTGCGAAGGCTCGAAGGGGCGACTTGATGGAGTCATTAATCTTTACCTGTCTGTGCCACGCTGCCACTCAGCTCCGAGAGACTCGCCTCCATCCTTTCCAGGTGCTTCCTGTCCTCTCGGCCACCCACGATGAGAGGGAGCAGGTATCTCTAGAAGGAGCAGGGCGGGCATGAGCAGTGGGCGCACGCAGGGGGTCATTCTCCAGCCACCTCTCAAATTCTGCCCACCCACTTTCTCTCTGTCACCTCAGGGCTTCGGAAACCCGATGCAAACACCGTAAATGAGACCGCTTGAAAGTTACAAGGCTGATTAAGATTCTGCATAAGGACGAGGACCAGGAAGTAGGGACAAGTTAAAGTCAAGTCAGTCTATTTTGGGCCCTTTTATTTAATTACCTCCATGATGCTACGTATATTTCTGTAACAAAAAAATATTTAAGATTCTGCTTTGAAAGCTGTAAGATAAAAATGTAGAAGGTGATACAAGACAGTGACACCCCTGGTGGCCTCCGGGCAACAGCGGGAGGGACGCTTTCAACTGCACACTTTTCTGATCCTTTAAACAATTTGATCCACGTGAATGATCCACCATTCAGAGACAAATGAGCAAAATAAAACAAACAAAAAAATTATTCAAGAAACTAGATGAAAATCCACAGCAGATTTCTGGGCCTTTGGTCCTTTTACAAGGGAACAATACACGGTATTCTAAGGCCAGCGAAGGAGGTCACACTTCAGTTATTTCTAAACTAAGCCTTGAGTCCTTAGAAACCTCGGAACCAGCGTCCTTCTGGTAAGAGTCAGATGCAGTCAAATTCTTCCAGACACAAGGCCAGAAGGCAGAGGAAGGGGCAGAACCTGAAGAAACTGACCCTGGGGAGAAGGAAGCACATGCCACAGGGCAACCAAACAAGGCGGCCCAGAATTTGGGAAGCCCAGGCGAGGATGCGGGTCTTGGAACATTCAGGAAGAAGGCAACTGGGGCATCGCTGGTAACTGGCTGCCTGCTTTGAGGTGGGAAGGGGTGGAAGGTCGGTAGCAGGGTGTCCACTGGGAGGGCTGGGTGACAGAATACGGGCATTACACCCCAGAAGCTCTGTATTTGATGCCTCTTGTTTCGGAAGCATGAGCTCAAGTCTCTGGCTTTAATGGGGGGGAAGCAGGCACTGGAGGCAGCACGGGCTGGCAGGTGTGGTAACTGGCAGGTGGGACCAAAGCACTTGGCTTCCTACTCCATTTGGGGCCCAGATGGGGAAAAAAGGCAGCGACTTCTCCATTAAGGATTCCGTACTAGGGAAGGAGACAGAGGGCTCTCTCACTAGGTGTTTGCGGGAGACTCCCTTCAGGAGCGACTCCAGAGTGAAGATCATTATTTAGCAAACACACAGAAGCATTTTCTATTCTGCAAAGTGCTTTTCAACCACTATGTGAGTTATTACCCACAAGCGCGCGGAAACTCCTCAAATGCAGCCTTACTTTCCAGGCTGAGAGTTTCCCGAGGATAAGTCAGGGATTCTTACACATGTAACACACGAAAACTTCTGAGATCAAAAAAGCCAAAGAGCACACGCCCTCCCCTAGCCTAAATGGTTACACGGTTACAAAACAAGGTGGCGCCTCTTACATCTTTTTTTTTTTTTTTTTAATTTAAAGAAACTAAAGAAATTCTCATCACCATAGCCACTGGTCTTTCAACATCTCTTTCATTTTTTAAAGCAAAGACTAAAGATCAGAGCTTCGTGGGAAAAACTGAAGATACGTCTTCTTCGCTGCAACAGGAACTATGCCGCTTCCAGCAGACCATAGGCTGTCGAGGGCAGCCATGTGATCATTAGGTACCGCTTAGTAGAGCTGGGACATTATTTTGAGAATTGTGGCTTAGAATTTTACTCTTCTTGGCGACTGTACACAGCGACTGGAATTAGGCTTTCAACACACAGGGTAAGGGAAGGGCATCGGGTCAAGGGGAGAAGTCCCAGGACCTAGAACATTTTGCTTCTGGATTTTTGACATGGAAATTTCCAATTCCAAGAATAGACTTTCCGCTGAAAAAAGTACACTCTGCAACAACCCTGTCACTAGCTTTTGCAGAAGTCAAAAATTAGGAATCCCAGAGTTGAAACATGTCTCACGTGCTGAAAGTGACAACAGTGAGGCTGGGTGTCCATTCAGATTCTAAGGGCGGGAACTGCAGGCGGCATTGGGAGGAAAGAGGCCTTCTCTCCAGGAACAACAGAGAGCAAGTCCTCTGGCCACCGTTTTGCCTTTTGTCTCCGGGACCTACCCTGGCTCTGCATCCTCCAGAGACCTGCCTGCTTCTAGTCAAAGTTAGTATCTGGTAGTTCATATCTGGTTAGTATTTGATATCAAGGAAGTACATGTTCATTTCATGCCCGCAGTTGTGTTGGAAGCAACCAAGTCTGGGATTCTGAGGGACGGCTGAAAATCCTAGATTTACATGGATGCCAACACAATATGTAGAAGACAAAACCAGAGCCCATAAATAAGATCCTAAGAACAGCATAGAGAGTGTTTCCTGTGTTCAGGCACATAGACTTTCCAAAGGAGCTTCACCACAGCCTCGTGAGGTAGGTACAATTGTCCCCATTTTACAGATGAGACCACTGAGCTCCTGCTAAGTGGCAGAGCCGGGATGCAACACAGCCACTGGGCTCCAGTGCCCCTGCTCTCAACAACCTTGTCATTCTGTCTCTTAAAAATGTTCCGACTACTCAGCGCTGGGCACTGTTCTAAGTACCGGACACAGCCTGTTGATGGACAGGCCCCACGGTCACTCTGCACAGTGGGGACTCTGAGGAGAGATGCCCAGTGTAGCAGGTGAGCAAGGTCTGAAGTCGCCGAAGGCACCCGCCCAGGTGGCGGCAGGGGACGGAGACTGAGCCAGACCCCGCCCACAAAAAACGTGCTCATGCCTACTCTGCCCCCCGACAGCCGCTCTCCTGCCATCGCGCTCCAGGGCTGGGCACCTCGACACAGATCAACCTCGGGACAGGGGGGAGTGGGGCTGAATGCTGGGGTGGGGGGCACAGGGAAGGGCGGACGTACCTTGTAGAGCTGGTGAAATCCGAACGCGATGCCTGCCGTGATGACAGCCAAGGCACCGTAGTCTCTCCATCGGGACCCGATGGCGCCTGAGGTTGGGAGAAAAGGCGTGTCAGGAGAAGTGCACGCGTCCTTCCCGGGCAGCGGAGGGCACGTGCACCATCTCTTAATCTCGAAGGATCAGCAACTACGACACGCAGCCGTAGGACACAGCGTGTGCCAGCGCGAACAGCGGCCTGGCCGCAACCAACCCCTCTTCAGTCCGGGCTCTCGGAACGACCCACCTCAACCGCACACCCGCTGGGTGGAGGCAGGCAGCCGGAAGCCAAGTCCCAGGGCGGCAGTCAGGTGGCAGAGGTGATCCGCAGGCCTAGGGCCTGCTCTCCTCTCTCAGAGAACAAAGGGTCCTGTGAGCCTGACACAACCACACTTGGGTGTGCATAAATACACGTTCCCACGCCCCAGTGCAGACAGGGATGAGCTAAGAGCCACCTCAGAACAGGAGAGGGACAAGGAGGAGACTATCATCTGTGTGTTCAAGACTTCACAAAGCATCAGCTGTGTGCCTGGCAGTGCGGCAGGCCCAGGGGCGTGGGGTGACAAGACCCTGGTGCCCTGGGCTGCTCCACCCTGAACCGTGCAGCAGGCAGCTTACGAATGATGGAACAAAGTAACTCCAGAGAATGACCAGGAAGGTTCGGTGCGGAGAGGGGCCCGGCAGGCCCATACAAGTCTTGATCTCAGGGTCCTGAATTCGAGCCCCACACTGGGTGGAAAGATCACTTAAATAAATAAAATCTTTAAACAACAACAAAAAGAAGGCCCAATGGGGCCATCTTCGGGGGGAGGGCCAGAGAGGGGTGCTGGGGGTGGCAGGGTCTTGGAGGAGGCAGACGCTGAAACATGTGGGATCCCAGGGACAGAGCTCCAGGAAGGGGGCAAGCAAGTGCCAAGGCAGGGGTTGATTGGGCTCAAAGGAGAGAAGGCAGCTGGTGTGGCCCAAGTGAGCAAGTGGGCCTACCCAAGAGGGGAGATGGGCGAGAACGGAGAGGAGTCAACTGAGAGGGAGTGGCAGAGGGGGCAGTGGGGGGGAAAAGGTGGGACACCCAGCAGCCAGGTGGAGAGCGGGGCCGGGCCACAGGATCATCGAGTCACAGGCATTAGGATCACTGAAGGCTCTGAATCTGGGAGTGGTGCAGTCAGCTCTACATTCCGGGAGAACAACGCCGGGTCAATCGGGGGGTCAATCGGGGTCGATCGAGGGCGATACAGGTTGGGCGGGGAGAGACACAGAGGCGGGAGGAGGCTCCTGCCAGGGGCTACAAAAGGTAAGACCTACTGGGAGAGGACAAGAGGCTCAGGAGAACACAGGTGGCTCTTGGGCGGGAACCGGACACGGGCAGCCAGTGCCCCTGTAGGAGCAGGCCCCCCAGCCTGGGGCTCTAGAACACCATGTCAGGGGCTCCCCTGACTCCTGAACGGAATTCCAATCCCACAGGAGGAGAGCGGAGGTTTCTACCTCACGATCTTTCCCACAGATGGTTTGTAAAGGGCTTGCATGTCCACAATCTCCTCGGACGCTCTGCCTCCTCTCAAGCGATCAGCCACGAAAGCACCGCACACCATTTCCAGAATGATCGGCAGGGCAGGATGCCAATCGGGTCTGCAGAATCAGACCACAGTGCCCACAGCAAGTTATTCAGAGGGCGCCCACCTGGGGCCTGCTGTTATGACAAGGAAGCTGGGGTCTGGACGCACATTTGGGAGCAATAAAGTAAAGAGAGAAGAGCAGCTGCTGTCCCCAACTTCCTGAAAAGTGCACCGCGGCTCCCGGAGCAGAGCGCCGTGGGCACCTGCGGGGACAGACACTGTGTGTCTCAGCCTTCACCTCTCCCCACGCCCGCAAGCTCGCCAGGTACTCATCATATCCTGGCATCTCCTGACAAAGGGGAACAGGAGCGGGACCTTCTCCAGGCTCAGTGGCAGGGGGACCCAAGGGGCAAAGACCTCCAAGGGTCGAGGGAGACACTCCTTCCTCCCGGAGCTGCTGATGGAGTTTCAGGAGGCAGATGTGACCATGACGCAGGGGCCTGGAGGAGTCTCTCCTTGGCCACTTCCCCCCACCGCCAGCATGGCCTGTGGATCCCAAACCAGCCTCCCAAGGTGGCCCAGCCCTGGAGGCTTGCGCACACACTGTAATCACCAGGTGGCCTCTCCCTCAGCCCTCAGCTCCCTTTTTTGTTTGGCAACTTTTGAGTGGCTCATGGATACATGTGGTCTAAACGACACAGAGCATCTGTCACCCTACTGCCAACTGGTCCCCTCCACCATCACAAGCCCCGTGAACAGCTTCCTGTCTGGCCCGAGACTTCTTATGCACATATAAGGCAACACAGATATGCACTATTTTCCTTCTCGTTCCTCCTACCTCTCGCCCTGCTTTTCTGCCCAGAGCTGCGTAATACTCCACTGAAGCCATTCCCCACTGATTTCCAGCCTCTACTATGTCACTCAATGCTGCCCCCAAGGGCCGTGTTCACACGTCATCTCACATGTATGTACGAGGACACCTGTACACGTGAATTCCTAGGAGCCTGGGTTGGAGGTACATGCAATGTGCAATTCTGAAAGAGATTTTTTTTTTAAGATTTTTATTTATTTATTCGACAGAGATCACAAGTAGGCAGAGAAGCAGGCAGAGAGAGAGGAGGAAGCAGGCTCCCCGCTGAGCAGAGAGCCTCATGCGGGGCTCGATCCCAGGACCCTGAGATCATGACCCAAGCCGAAGGCAGAGGCTTTAACACACTGAGCCACCCAGGCGCCCCTGAAAGAGATTTTTAAATAGTCCTCCCTGGGAGTTGAACCGGTCCACTCCTACCAGCCATGTCCCAGAGTGCCTATCCCCTCACGGCCGCCAACACCATGGGCTCATCACACTGGACTGCTGCCCGTACTAAACCAGAAGAGACTACTTCAAGCCTGTTTTCATTTGCACAAACCTCGCTGTGAGTGAGGACCGAGCATCCCTGCACTACCTGTCCTTTTTGGCATATTGTGTATGATCCCTACTCCCCTACTCAATGTCTTTAGCAATGTCCTCATCAATTCAGAGAAACCTCTTATACAGCTGAATGTTTTCAGGAGGCAGAGGTGAGTGATGGAGGAGCCTGGAAAATAAGCCCCCTGTCTCTGACAGAAGTTGTAAAAGTCCGGGATGCCTGGGGGGCTCAGTTGGTTAAGCATCTGCCTTCGGCTCAGGTCATCTGGGACTGAGTCCCGCATTGGGCTCCCTGCTCCTCGGGGAGTCTGCTTCTCCCTCTGCCTGCCGTTTCCCCTGCTTGTGCACTCACTCGCTCTCTCTAATAAATAAATAACATCCTTTTAAAAAATTGCAAAAATCCTTCCCAGTATATTTTTCTTTTGACTCTGCTTATGGTGTCTCCTGGTGTGTAGCGTATCCATTTATATAAATGTATCCGTCCACTCTCGCATGGGCTCTGGGGTGTGGGTTATGGCAAGCCAGGATATCCCCACTCCCTCCCAGGGTTGTGTAGTGACACGCAGGGCCACAGAAACTGTCTCCAGAAAGGAGCTCCGCCGGGGCCTCTGGGTGGCTCAGTCTCAGTCAGTTAAATGTCTGGCTCTTGATTTCGGCTCAGATCATGAGCTCAGGGTCCTGGGATAGAGCCCCATCCCGGGCTCCGTGCCGGGTGTGAAGCCTGCTTGGGATTCTCTCTCTCCCTCTCCCTCTGCCCCTCCCCCGACTCCCTCTCTTAGCAAGAAAGAAGGGAAGGAACTCTGCGGCTCTGCTGTAGGAACACCCCCAGGCAGCAAGCGTCTACTTGGCCAAGCTGCAGCTCATTAAATCGTCAGCTCTGAGACCACTGAGACTGTGGAAGGACCTTTCACCCTGACCTGGAGGAGTCAGAGGCTCTGAGTTCCGGGCAACCTTCTCGTTTGCCTCATTCCAAGTCCATCCGCTCTGAGTGCCCTGACACGACTCCCAACATCCAGCACGAGCTCATTTCTAGGAGGAAAAAGTGGAGACAGAGTAACCTTTTCACTCTTCGAGAGAGTCGGTGGCCAGGAGGGCTTTCATCCATGCGCAGAACATCCATCCGTGCTGTCGAAGTCATCAGAGAGAGCACCTTCCAGACAGGCACGCGCCCAGAATCCTGTGTTCACCACCGACTTCTCAAATCCCCCCTCAACACCTTGCAAGAAAACAGCAGCAGCCAGGCAAGAAACTAACAAACCCGAAGTTTGCCTGGGTCCCTCTTGCCCGCAAACGTACCCTGTCTTGAGAAGCGCAGCCTTTCATTCCAGCGCCGGAGCTGGACTGGCACTTCACGGGTCCACGAACCAGAGCCCCGGCGACAGCTGCAGCCGCCTCCCCAGAGCACTGGCCTCCTCAGCACCAAGCAACACCTGTGGCTCCCTGCCGGCCGCACCCTTCACCCGCCGCACCGCGCCTCGTTCCTGACATGCTCGCGTTAAGCACATTTTATTGCCCCTTGGTTTTCATTATTAATGAAAAGGGACCAGAATGATCTTTCCTAAAGTTCAGAGAGTCTATAAAGACAAGAAGCTGAAATGCCATTTTACTCGTTTTGGAGATGTGTGATACAATTCTGTCTTGTGGCGAAATGAAAAAAAGAGAGAAACGAAGACGGAGGGAACTCTGACCTGCCGCACGCCTTTCAAAGGGTAACAGACGAGGGCTCCCGGGAAAGCATTTCTTGATCCCAAACTGGCTCAGAGCCCCAGCCATGACCACCTGGAGTCCTGTCTGCCGCCCACCCTGGGGCCCATCTTCCCCAAAGCGGGTGCAGACCCCCACAAGAGCACGGAGAGCAGGGCAGCAGGTCCCCACGCTCCTCGAAGGTCCAGAATTTTATAGTCAAGGGCAGAAAATGGGGCCGGTCACTTTTTCGCTCTCACTCAGAAGAAAGGGGAGTGGAAGGAATGAGCTTTTTAAAAGCTTCAGAGCCTCCAGTCTGGAAGCAGATGCCTGTCTGCGTGCAAAGCCGACACGAAGCCCGAGATCAGAGATCCTGGTTCCACACCACCAACCCGACGGCTCCCAAGGATGTTCTCCTCTTCTCATCAAGCACAGGCCACTTGACTGAAGGTGGCAGAGCTCTGCTCCGTTGGAAGAATGGGGGAACAATGATATGTTTACTGTAGCTCGGGTTCAAATTGTCCACAGCACTCCTGCAACAGGCGCGACCAGCTCACGAGCTGAATGGCCCAGTATTTTACCAAGACCCCATCACTGGCGTCTCACGAAGAATGAGGAGGTCAGTGGTGGCAGCAGGTGTCTCCCCGCACGGGCATTGCTGGGCCCGCTCCGCCGCGTCGGGCGGCAACAAGGTCGGAGGACAAAGGCGCAGGGAGAAGAGCGTAGGGCTCTGCGAACCTCAATGGCTTCTCTCACCTCCCAAGGACTCTGTCAGCTAGTGGGAGCTCGGACACTCTTCACGGAGGTCCGGCTGCCCAAAGGTGACTCCACGGCATACGGCGGCCCCGTCGGAGGCAGGAGAGACGCATCCCTGGGACTCCCTAACCATTCCGTGAACACATGTAAACCAACGTGACTCCATTCCTTTAGTCAAACCTCCACTGACCAAGAAATTCTCACCGAGCAGGCGAGAACAAACATCGGGTAACATGTGCGGGGCTGGCAATCCCACACACATCACAGCAATGTTGAACTTGAAGCCACTTGGTCATACACCCGGACTCACTGATGCCGTGGAAATGCCGCACCCACTAACGGGTCATCGGCGGAGAAGAGCCGGAGACGGCCCGGGATCGTCCTGCTGCGGCAGTCTGGGGAGCTTCTGGCCACGCGGAGAAACCGCCAAGGTTTCTCCTCGGGGAGGAGGGCCTCCTCGGGGAGGCCGACAGCCTGAGCGCGGGGCAAGGTCCCCTCGGCGCTCCCCAAGGCTGGGGCTGTGATGCCACACGGTGCCGCATCTAGCTGCTCAAATCATCCCAACAAGCCACTCCTGAAAATTAAACAAGACAGGCTCTTCCACAGCGAGGCCCTGGCATCAAGCCAGCCCGCCAAACCCAGGCTTGCTACAGCACGGAGGGGCGGGGCTAGCGACACACACCGAGGCCGGCGACCCGAGGGACTGTTGTAACAGGTGGAGCTGCGGGGGGCTGGCCACCGTGCGGGGGGCTCACTGAGGCCCACAGCAGAGCATGGCTGGCGGCAGCGGGAAGGACACACCGACCAGAGAGCAGGAGCTAGAAACACAACAGCTCCGAAAAGAAGCGCCTGGACAGCTGTGAGGCAAAGACACCACAGTAGCCCCACAGCGGTCACCTCTGAAAACCCAAGGCCTGTCTTCACGTGAACATCCTGTGAAAGACAATCTTCCCACTTCCCATGGGCCGCTACACCATCGCTGGTTCCTCTCCCGGCAGGAAGGACACTGACAGTCATCTCTATATTCTCACTCACAGATTAAAATATACGAGCTCTAATTAAACTGTAAGAATTCAGGAGAGCCCAGGAATAGGCCCAGGCTTATCTAGTCCAGGGATTCTTCTGACGAAGAGCCCCACGTAATTCTGTGGGGAAAGAATAATCTGTGTAACACCTGTTCCGGGACACGTGGAGAGCCACGGGGGGAGGAAACCAAACCTTGGCCCTCCCCTTGCGCCATACGTAAGCATGAACTCAAAACAGATCACACACTGAGGCCAAAAAGCAAAAACTCTAAAGCTGCTGTAAGAAACCAGAGAAGAAAATCTTTGGGGTGGGCAAAGACATCTTAAAAAAAAAAAAAAAAAAAAAAAAAAGAATGAGCCATAAAAGGGGAAAAAAGAATACAATGGACATGATCAAAAGCTTGAATTGGGGCTTTTCAGAAGACACTGCCAAGGGACGCCTGGGTGGCTCAGTTGGTTAAGCAACTGCCTTCGGCTCAGGTCATGATCCCAGCGTCCTGGGATCGAGTCCCACATCGGCCTCCTTGCTCAGCAGGGAGCCTGCTTCTCCCTCTGCCTCTGCCTGCCACTCTGTCTGCCTGTGCTCGCTCTCTCTGACAAATAAATAAATTTAAAAAAAAAAAAAAGTCATGTTAAAAAAAAAAAAGACACCGCCAAGAAAACAAAAAGATACATCACGGGCTGGGGGTGGGGGGAAATTCTGCAAAACATATACTTGATAAAGGGCTACATCCATACAACTCGACAATAAAACGACATGATCTGGAAGAAAGTGCAAGATTGTAAGAGATGCTCCATGAGAGACTGATGCATGGCCAGTAAGTGCATGAAAATATCACTAGTAGTCATTAGAGAGATACAAATTAAAAGTACAATGAGGTCTATTAACACATATTTCTAGGATGGCTAAACTTAAAAACTGAGAACACCAAGTGCACACGAGGAAGCAGAGCAACTTAAATTCTCCTGCATTGTTGAAGGGAATATAAAATGGTGTAACCACTTTGCAAACTAGTGTTATAATTTCTTACAAAGTCAAACATCCACCTAACGTGTGGCTAAGGCAATCTACTCCTGGGTGAGAATCTAAGAGAGAAGGAAGCATGCTTGCACTTGCCTGTGAATGTTCATGGCAGCATTCATTACTCTTAAGAGCCCCAAACTAGAAACCCAAACAACTATCAATGGTCGGTGGACAAACAAATTGTGGTATATCCAAAGAGCGGAGTAAAAGGAGTTAGCAAACTGCCCACTTGGCTAAGCTCCACCTTGGCCTACTATCCAGCTGTGAGTTCAGAATGGTTTTTATATTTTAAAGGAATGTGGGGGGGTATATGTCACAGAAACGTGTGTATTTATACGTGTGTGTGTGTGTGTAATCTGATCGGTCTATATATCTCAAAGGATCAGTCTCAAAGAATTACCTTGGGGTAAAGAAACTAGACACAAAAGACTACCCGCTACATGACACCATTTACATGAAAATTTCTGGAAGGCGGAAGTTGCATGATCCAAAGTAGACTGTTGGTTCGAAAGAACCTGATGTTGGGGAGAAGACTGGTGCGGGGCGGGGGGCACAAAGACACTTCCTGGGGTCATGGGAATTTACTATATTGTAATTGTAGTGTTGGTGACATGAGTTAAATGAGTTATAACTTGTGAACTCACCAAACTATACACTTAAAATTGATTCTTTTTTTTTTAAAGATTATTTATTTATTTGCGAGAGATAAAGAGAAAGCATGCACACACACAAGCAGGGGAGGGGCGGGGGAGAGGGAGGAGCAGGCTCCCCACGGAGCAGGGAGGCCAATAAGGGGCTCGATCCCAGGGCCCCGAGATGATGACCTGAGCCAAAGGCAGAGGCTTAACTGAGCCACCCAGGCACCCCTAAAATTGATTAATCTTCTTGTGTATAAATCATAGTTCAGGGGCGCCTGGATGGCTCAGTGGGTTAAGCCTCTGCCTTCAGCTCGGGTCATGATCTCAGGGTCCTGGGATCGAGCCCCACGTCGGGCTCTCTGCTCGGCAGGGAGCCTGCTTCCCCCTCTCTTTCTGCCTGCCTCTCTGCCTACTTGTGATCTCTCTCTGTCAAATAAATAAATAAAATCTTAAAAAAAAAATTATACTTCAAGAAAGCTGACTAGAAAGAAAAATTAAGAAAAATCCAGAAATACAAAATTGCCATATGACCTAGCAATTTAACTCCCAGAGGTCTACGCAAGAGGACTGAAAACGTACACCCACGTCGGACTTGCATACAAGTGCTCTCAGCGGTGTGGTTCAGGTTGGCCAAAACTGGAGGTAACCTAACTGTGGGTCAGCCGGTGAGCTGCTGGACTCCAGACGGTCTGCCCATACGACGGGTACAGACAAAAGCAATACAAAGGAAGCGCTGCTGGATGCCAGCCCGCAGAGAAGCCACGAAAGTGCTCACTGAAAGGAGGCAGGCACAGGGGACCACATATAGGATGATTCCATTTACCAGAAATGTCCAGAAAAGGGAAATTTACAGTGACAGATTAGCGCCTGCCTGGGGTGGGTGGTGAGAGTCTCGGTAAACAGACACAGAGGATCTCATCTGGGAAGGAAAGTGCTCACACTGATTACGAGTGTGCCACGCAGGTACGGAAAGTCAGGAACGGCACCTTTGAAACAGGTGAGTGTTATGATATGTAAAATGCACTTCAGTAGCTTCGTTTAAAAAAAATTTTATTATCATATCGTTTCACTTATTTGTGGAGCATAAGAAATAACACGGAGGACATGGGGAAATGGAGAGGAGAAGGGAGTTGGGGGAAATTGGAGGCGGAGATGAACCATGAGAGACTATGGACTCTGAAAAACAATCTGAGGGTTTTCGAGGGGCGGGAGGTAGGAAGTTGGGCCAGCCTGGTGGTGCGTATTGTGGAGGGCATGTATTGCATGGAGCACTGGGTGTGGTGCATAAACAATGAATTCTAGTACATTGAAAAGTAATTAAAAAATAAAAATTTAAAAAATAAAAAAATTAAAAAAAAATTTTAAAACCTCTCCAACGTTGGGGGAAGTAAAGACATCACAGATAAGACACCAAAACCATAAGCTGTAAAAACAAAAATGAAAACAACAAAACAAAACAAGAAACCCAAAGATAAATGGACATCAGCAATTTTTAAATCTTTTGCAAAAGACAATGTCAAAAAGAAAAAGGTAGCCACAGGCCACGAGGAAATACTGACAATCAGACAGACATCCAACAAAGCACATGAATCCAGAAGATGGGAAGAACTCTTCCAACTCAAGAAGATGATTAAAAATTGGCAAAAGATGGGAACAGCCACTTCACGAAAGAAGCTACACAAATGCATAGTGAGCACGTAAAGAGACGCTCAACGTGATTAGCCATCCTGGAAACGTAAACTCAAAGCACTATGAGATACCACTGTATACTTGTGAAAATCGCTGGTGACAGAAAAGACGGAGAACATCCAACAGCGAGGCTACGGGGCGACCACATCTTTCACACGTTGCTGATGGGGATGGGAAACAGTGCAACCGCTTTGAAAACGAGTTTGGCAGTTTCTTTTTTTTTTTTTAGAGATTTTTTAAAAAAGATTTTATTTATTTGACAGACAGAGATCACAGGTAGGCAGAGAAGCAGGCAGAGAGAGAGGGGGAAGCAGGCTCCCTGCTGAGCAGAGAGCCCGATGTGGGGCTCAATGCGGGACTCGATCCCAGGAATCTGAGATCATGACCTGAGCCGAAGGCAGAGGCTTAACCCACTGAGCCACCCAGGCGCCCCGAGTTTGGCAGTTTCTTATCGAGACAGACATTCACTTAATGTATGAGCCAGCAACTCCACTCCTAGGCATTTAACCAGGAGACATAAAAACATACAGACTTGTACACGAACATTCACAAGAGCTTTGAGCATCATAGCTCAGAACTGGAAACAGCCCACAGCCCCACAGCCCATCCGCCGGTGAACGGACAAATGTGGCCCATCCCCACCACGGAAACCGCTCAGTAGTAACAAGGAAGGAACCCCCGCTATGCACAGCGACTTGGATAAAGCTCAAAAACATTATGCTAACCGAAACACCAGACCAGAGAGAGTACATACTGTATGATTCCATTTATAAAAAACCCCAGGAAAGAGAAGTCTAGCCAGAAGCAACGGATGGCAGACCAAGGGTTGCCCCAAAGTCAGGCTGGCTGGGAACAGGGCACAAGGGAATGTTCTGGGGTACCGCCAATGTTCTACAATGTGGTGATGCCCACATGGGAGTGTCCACCTGTTGAAGCTCAGAATCATACAAATAAAATACATGTGTCTTATTTTAGGTAAACTATACCTCAATAAAACCGATTAAGAAAAAAAAAGGTTAGAATTTTTAAAACAAAGAGAAGAGGTAAAGGAGCCAGCAGTGGCAGTGTGGGCTCCAGGTTCTCCCTCTGCTCGGTTGGCAGCTGATACCAAGGGGAGAAGCAAGACCTGAGAATTCCCATTCAACTTTTTTTTTCTGTAAGATTTTATTTATTTATTTGACAGAGAGAGAGATCACAAGTAGGCAGAGAGGCAGGCAGAGAGAGGGAGGGAAGCAGGCTCGCCGCTAACCAGAGCCCAATGCAGGGCTCGATCCCAGGACCCTGGGATCATGACCTGAGCCGAAGGCAGAGGCTTAACCCACTGAGCCACCCAGGCGCCCCCATATTCAACTTTTTAAAGTGCCCCCCCTGCAATTTCTGACACATACAAAAGAATATAACATTTATATAAGTTATGAAGCATGATAAATTAGCAACCCTAAACCCACCTACTCTACCAGCTAAAGCTTTTCTAATACCACTGAAACTAGCCACGTGCTCCTCTCCACCCAAGGGAAACCATCATCCTGCAGTCAGTGTGTATTCTAACTCAAACCTTCTGCGGGATAAGAAAAGCTGGGAACATGCCCACCAGAACAAGGACTGCACTTCTCAGCCTCCTGTGCAGATGGGCGTGGCCATGTGTCCTTAGAAGGCTGACCCTTCTCCCTCCTGTCCCTCCTCTTGCTGGTTGGACAGCAGAAGGGACAGCTGGGGCTGGAGCAGTCCCACTGGAGCACAGACCGGGTGCCGGCCAGGTGTCGGGGTGCAGAACATGTTCACAGAACTGAGAAATAGTCTTCCATCTCGTTTAAGGCCACTCTTATCTCGGGTTTTCTGTTATTTGTTGCAGAAACTTGTAAAATGAACGCAGGCTGCACTGTGGGCAAAGATACAATCCTACCTACCACCAGCACCAAAGATGCTTTCAGCGGCCTAAGAAACCTAAGGCATGGGTTCCTTCACTTGGTTCTTTCCTGCAACACTTGCCCTCCTCAGTGTCTACAAATGGCACTTATGCGGCACCCACATGGCACCGCAATGGGGGTAACACAAAGCACAGAACACACAGGGTGCTAGCTCTTGAAATGCTAAACCACTTATTAAACTAGTCACATGGACAAAAGAAAAAATATAATTTCCTAGAAATTAGAGAAATATTTCCTTCAATAAACAAACCAAACACTCCTATGTAAGTCAAAAGTGAGATGTGCCTTCATAAATTCTGAAAACTCTCCCCATCGCCCCCAGCAAGATGGCATGGGTTAGTCCTTGCTGGACTCCCGCAAGCACTGGGCTTTCCTCTAAATGGTCAAACAGTGGCCTCCTGAAGGCAAGGCCCGTCCTCTGCTCCCACAGCCCGCGTGGCCGAGCGCGCAGGAGGCCCCACTCGCTGGCTGCCTGAGAAGCACCCCGACCCCCGCCGGCGGTGTTACAGAAACAGCCTGTCGGTTCCCACGCACATCTCCACTACCACCCACCCATTCAACAAGCACTTTCAGAGCTGAGGCTGAGTGTTGGGCTACAGATTTTAAAAAAAGAAAAAAAGCCTCTAATTCCAGGAACTCCCACATAAAAGAAAAGACAAGTGAATACACACTTAAGGGTAGTATGGCAGGAAACAGGGGACTGAGCACAGGCCAAAGGAAACCTCCGTCCTGCTGGATCAGAGGCATCCGAGAGCGTCCCTGGAGGAGCTGGTGGCTGCCCCCGACCCTGAGGGACAGCAATGAGCTGGCCGGGCAAAGAGAGGAAGGTGCTCCAGCAGAGCATCTGGACAGCTCCTCACACACTCCCAGAACACCTTCCCGAACTCTCCACGTAACACCCTCTCAGATGATACCAGTAATTTTCATATTAGTCTAAGAATAATATGGTCAGACAGGTAATAGAGCCTCAAGGATGATTAGGTGACACATTTTGATGTAAAAAAAAAAAAATCAATGTACTTCCATATGCCTTTGCCTTGTTAGCCTGGTTGCTCTTACCCATCTTGGTTGGTCAATGAACTGACCACGTCCCCCTCCGCCCACCCAGGTAAGCCTCTCCCTCGGTCTGACGTGCCCCTTTGCCTTATCTGCGCCACTGGCTTCACCTGGACCTACTTTGCAGGCACCGCTGTTTGCTTAACTGCCTTTTCTGCTCAACAGGAAAAACTAGAGAAAGCACCTAGGCCTTATTAATTCTTCACCACAGGGGTCTAGCACAGTGCCTGGCCCATAGCAGGAATAAAATAATAAATGCTTACTCAGTGAACGAAGATAGTCAAGGTAAGTACAGGTTGCTAAACAGGGCTATGAAGAAGCACAGTGAGAAAGAACCCACGCTCTCCAGATTTCTAATCAAATGTCAAAGCCTTTCAATAACCTCACACACGTACATCCTAACTGAAGCTATACAGGTCACTCTTTGAAAGACCTAAGTTGGTTAACAAAGACAGTGAGGGAAAATATTTAAGCCTAAGAAAAAAATATTATCCTACAAAATTTACAATGGCCCTGCTACCTTGCTTCTTGTTTCTTTGGAAGGAAAGAAGAAAAATCAGCTTGCAGCAAATCAATCAAGCACTTATCAGAACTTTACGCTCAGGACTGGATAGGCGCTGTGGATATACACACGTACCGATTCCTGATTCAAAGTTGGACAAAAAGAAAGCAAAACGAGAAGCAGAGAACGTCAGATTTCCTCTCGAATCCCAGTCTGACTTTTCCTGAGCTCTGCCTGACTTTCCTCTGAGCCCTGACAACACTGGTTTATTCTCACACCAGGTGACATCAACCTTCCCCTCAATGTCAACCTCCTACTGCTTTCACAAAGACTTCTCTGACTTCTCTAGCCCACATTAATTTTTCTCTTTTCTGTATTCTTACGGAATTTCTTGTCTGTATAATTAATTTTGGCATTAAATCACAATGTCTTCGATTATTATCCTTTTCTTAAGAGTTCATCTTTTCTCTCCCAGAGAGCCTGTAAGATTTTTAAGGATCATGTTTTGTATCTCTGATGACACACAGTAGATGCTTAGCAAACATGGACGGATTGACCTCGTACCTTTCTGGCAGGTGTCCAAGTTCTCTTTGCTGACACAGGCATTTACTACCATCTCAAGGTCAACCACAAAGAGCAGAAATACCAAAAGAGGTACAGAGTGGGACATCTGCCACCAAAGCAGAAGGGCCAGTGGGTCCAGAGGTGATCATCCAAGGGCACCGGGCTCCCCGGGGCGGTCTTGAAAAAGCTTACCCTTCCTCAAGACGTGAGCGTCTGGGGCTGAGCCCAGAGAATCCCATTTTCTAGGCGAAGGTTCAGAGATGGAGTATCTGTCCTTAAAGAGCCAAGACATGGAAAGGAAAGGCCTCTAGATGTGAAATGGGCAGGAATACACATGAGCGGAGGCCATAAATCCCTCCCAGGACGCAGACAATGCCTCAGTGATAAGCATGCAGATTGCACACCTAGTTCAGAAACTCCCCTGAGTTTGCTTGTAATTAAGGGGGTTAGAAAGGTAAAAAAAATATATAAACCCAATTAATCATTTAAATATTTAAAGTCAGATTTTTTCCTCACTCCAGGATTAGTATATTTCATAACGCCGGCAGCAGACAGCCCTGGTTTTTACTGGGGTTCATTTTAGAGCATGTTTAAACTAGTCAGATTGAGTGATGCTTCCAGCAACTAATCGCATGTCAAATAAAAGATATTTTATGTAATAAATTACCGCTACAAGTAATTCAAATGTCATTTATCAGTTTTATTATCAGTCAGGCAAAGTCTTGTTTCTCTATATTAATCAAAATCAAGCTTTTTTTTTTTTTTTTTCCTTTTGAGCAGTTTTGACACCTCTTGGCAAAAGTACAGAAGTGAAGAGGTAGAGTCACCCCCGGAGCTGAAAGGAGCGGTGTAACAGTACAAGAGGAGCGAAGCTCAACAATGACAAGCAGAAACTTCAGGGATTTAAAATTGCCATTACCACTGTTTTTATACTAGCGTCAAAGCAGGAAGGAGTCTGTCTCTAAGAAGATGTATTTTATTTTTAGGGCTGGGAGACTCTTAAAAATACTCCTACCTAAATACCTAAACGTGTAATGCTTCTTCTCAGAGAGACCTGGACAGAAGAATCTAGATGACGGCACTGTCCCCCTCCACCCCCACTTCTCCTCTTTCAGAAAGACCAACAGTTTAACCCCTTGTGCCTACCAAAAGTAGACATGCACATGAGGTTTTAGGCCAACTCTGTGACCAACCAGAACAATTTGTTCTGAGCAAGAAGTTTCCAAGAAGCCGAGAGACCTGTTTGGTTTTAAGCCATGGAGGAAACAGCTGGAATAGAACAGATGTGCATCTTAGAAAATTCTGCACCCCAGCTGCCACTGCCTGTCCTCAACAAATCCCATTAAATGGCTGGGCCCAGGGACACAACTAAAGAAAAAGTGTGGAGACCTAGTCTTTGGATAGAAGGAAACGTGGAGAGTATGTTTAGTGACCCAAAACAAACACAATAGATGGGAAAGAATGCTGGCCAAGAAGGAGACGTGAGTCCCAGGCCGACAAGTGGTCGCTCCTGACTCAGCAGCTCCAGTACAAGGCTCACCGCTGAGCACCGCGTTTCTTGGGTGTCAGAGGTCAGAGGATGCCAGTGGTTTGTGAGACAAGGTGACCACGGATGAACTGAACTTGAATTCATGTTCCCTGACCTCCCCCATTCAGCCTTACCCAGAAAGCAAGAGGAGATGTCTGAGATCTGTGGCACTGTAGCCCACCGCCCGGCCCCCTGCACTGCCCGAGCCCGTAAAGGCGGCAAAGTAAGGGGCCAGACCACGTGCTGGGGTCCAAACAAGCCTGGCTTGGAAGGCATTTTGTTATGCCTTCCAAAATCTGACATCTAACACTGTTTTAAATTAACAAGTTTTGAAAAAATAAAACGTCCGAGATAGACAATTAAAATGAAGACAATTACAGAAAAGGCATTTTTCTCAGATCCAAGGCTGAGTTATGTCAAAGACATGAAACTTGAGCTATTTGCCATCACTCTGAAGTGAATTTTAATCTTTTTCGACTTTTCGTAAGTGACTTAAAGAAGGGGTTCTAGCCGTATTTTGGAGATTGTACATTTATTACTAGTTTGAAGAAGCATTATTCCTCACACAGCTTCACTTAAAAACAACATGGGTATGCTCTCATGTAATAATTAAAAGCTAATTCAAAAAGGACCTTTACATTTCATTTGAAATCCTCTAAGAGACTGTCACCACATAAACATACATGGTATAGCCAGGAGAAGGGAGGAAGAGAGAAAGGAAGGAGCCACCCCAAATCTACTAATATTAACTTTAAAAAGTAAAATTAGGAGAGGAGTCATTTCAGTGAGCAAACAAGAACGGGGTCATGAATCAGACGTTCATGTACTTGGTGAAAGCGTGACACGCAAAGCATGATGTAAGAAAATAGAAACAGAACCAAGAAATACTTTTATAGATTCTTACTTGTAACCAAAATATTTGAAACAACACAATATACTCATTTATTCTGGTCCCTCGTCTCTTCTTAAACCTTTGTCACATACTTAAAAGTTTGTCTAGGAGAGGATTTAGGTGTGGCACATTCCTTTGGAAAAACCCAAGAGCTAGTCTACCAGTCCCGGTTAAAGCCCCCTGGCTTTCTGAGTTTGGGAGCTGGGAAGCACTGCTCTTTGGCCAGAATCCTGAACCCCAGTCAAGGTTAAAGCAGGAGTTTGAGCGGATGACTTACTGTACGGCTGAGAAATGAGGTGAGGGGGCTGGACAGGAACCACCTGTGTGGCTGGGCCCAAGGACGAAGGCTCATCGGCAGCCGTGCCCGACTGCTGGAAAGCCAAATCAATCTCTTCATCTGTCAGCCCTGGGGGGAGAAGAGGACATAATTGCAGGTGAATACCTTTTGCCACTGTCCCTGGACGCAACGAAATCTTCATTGAGAAAAGACCCTGAGAGCCACAGAGTGCCTAGCATCCTGGTAAGTTTCCTCTCCGATTTCGGATTCTCCGGAACCTCTCTCAGTTGCAATTTAACCTTAAGCGACAGAATATTAGCCTCCACACTGCTTCCAAATGTGGCTCATTCAATTTCCTTAATTTATCCTTGAGTTTATTGCTGCTTTTGAAGTCGCTCCGTACTGCAATTCTCCATTCTTCCCCCGAAAACAGATACCATCAACTGCAAATGTGACTCATTTTAATCTGTAATGGTGTTAAAAAAAGAGGGGGAAAAACTAACAATAATGCATGAAAACAGACAGGGAAACAAAAAACTAATTATTGGGTGAGACGACTAATTAGTCTCGATCGTTTCCGAAGACGGGAATAATTTGCTTTATTTTATGACAAATGCAGAAATAAAAAGAAAAATCAGGACTGACTGTGATTAGTATGAATGGGATATAGAATGTAAAGAAGAAAATAAAACAAGAAAACAGATCAAAACAAGGCCAGGCCCAAACTTTCAGATGGTTATTGCTCTAGCCTAGCACAGGCTGCCTGTACCGCCCGTGGCTAGCTTTTCTGCTTCTCTTTGTCTTAATCCTCCCGACACCAGCGCTGTGCTCAGGATGGCCGGGAATGGCAGGGCGCCATCTGCAGTGGCTGCCGGGTGTGGCGAGGATCTGCCCATGGGAGAGTAACAGGCCAGGGTGGGCCGGATGAGACCCCACTTCCAGGGGGCACACGGCTACTGCCGACTGGGGACGCTGGCCCTGTGGGAAGAGGACGAGAGTGCCCACCCACCGACGAACAGGAACAGGTGTGGCGCACAGGTGTGAGAAAGACTTGCCCGCAAGGCCAGTCCGAGAAGTGGGTACAGTGGGTACAACAGTGCTCGGGCCACCGAGAGTGGGAGCAGCAGTGGGGAGGTATTGCTAAGTCTGCAGACACCCCTCGGGCCGGCCCGCGCTGTTCCAGGAATCCCAGGATCCAGGGCAGCTGCCACACAGAGCCTTTACACGAGGGCTGAGAGCTTCCCCCTACCTGGTGGGCGGCTCTCCACCAGGGCCGGAGGCACGGTGGACTGCCCCGGGGGGGAGAGGAAGTACACAGAAGACCAGCATCTTCCAGCTTCGGTGCCGCACACTTTGTGCCAAGGGGCTGACAGATGGGGCACACTGATGCTCCGAAGCCCAGCGCTGCCCACACCACACTGGCGTGTGGCAGGCTGAGTGCCTCTGCCGCTTCCCAGGTCGGCCACCGGGCCTGAACTACTCTGACTACGGGCCCCGCCCCTCCCTGCACTAAGCAGTTGAGGACTGTGCCCCCTTTGAAAGCGCGGCCCCGCCTCTTCCCCCTCCGCACCCAGGGGAGCCAGCCAGTGGTGGGCAAGGCCACCGCGCCCCCCAGGAAGCCGGAGTGCTACTGGCCCTTCCCCCCCCCCACAGCACACCCCGCTCTCCACACATTGCCAGGGCAGATGAAGAGGCCAGCGTCCAGCACCTTCAAGTACGAAAGTATGCGGGGCTATACTGGACCGCTCCTCCTCCCAAATTCCGGACTTGCCCCAAAGGCCTCCAGAGAGAAACGGGGGCAGGACAGACGGGCAGGAACCCCGAGGGTGTGTCTCTCAGGTTCCATCCAGCTTGGAGGCACGCCTGTCAACTTCCAAAGGGGAAGCGGACCCCCCTTCAGAGTTCTGGGAGGAAAGACCCGGTTTTAACGAGTTCATCATCAGCCGCAGGAGAAGCAGGCGCGCGTGCGGCATGGGCGCGGACGGGTGGTCACCCGTGCACCCCGGGATTTCATAAACCTGGTGGTTCGTGTGCCTTGTCAGCCGCTGGCTGCAAATGAGGATAATTTTCCCAAAAGGAGCATTCAGTTGCTTTCTCATTTTCCCTTTTGGCTCTTTCAAATATAAACAAGTAAGATAACGTTTAACGCTGGGGAAATATACAGTAAGTCACGGGCTGTGCTGCGGCCCTGAGAGCTGAGCTGGTTAAAGGGACAGCACTCCCTGCCCGTTGCTCTGCCCTCTGGCCCACAGCTCTTACAAAGCCTATTTTCCTAATAAAACATGTTCCTTGCATTATTGCGGCTGAGCCCACTAGTGAGGCCGCGGTTTAAAGGGCATCAGCACTTCCTTCCAAGCTCTTGTTTTTCAGAGACCTTATCATTTGATGCTCTAAATTTACATTGGCTGGAATTCTGATATCCCCAGTCCTCCGGAGAGCCAGGATTTTGATTTAGTTACATAAAATGAATCACTTTTCTTCTTGTAAAAAAAAAAAAAAAAAAGGCATTTTCATGATCTCACTGAATAATATAATTTCAGAGCTGGACCATGATCCCAACCACTGTGTTCATTTAACAGATAAAAGAACAACAACTAAGCCCAAAGAGGGGGAAAACGTGCCTCAGAACCCGCGAGGCAGAGCACGGTGCTGCCGGCTTGACAACCCGCGGGCCCACGGCTCTCTGTCTGGGGCCTGGTGACCGCCCCTTCTAGCACAGAAACAACAAACGGCAGCTTCTGAGACCACGTCTTAAGTCTTCAAGCTTGTGAGAGGTTGAGAGAAGCACTAGATGGTCTCTCTGAGCCCCACCTGGCACCCCCATCTCCAGGTGAGGGCTGACGAATTCTGTTGGGAGGCCAGAGACCAAAACAGCACAGGAACAGAACGCCTGGATCCTATCTGCAAATGACACCGGGACAACTTTTTGTACGACTCCGTTATGACAAGGGTAGTGTCCCCGCATCGTTCTAATATTCTAACTCCCAGTAAATCCGGAGGCCTCTTACGGATCGGTGCCCTCAGAGCCCCCTTCCTCGGAGGGTCCCCAGCTCGGGGGCACTGGCCAGCCAGGTTCAGGCTCAGATTCAGTACTCTCTCAACTCAGGGGACTCATATGGGACTCACGGAGACTCGGCTGGAAGGGGTGTCATCTCCTTCAGAACACAGCAGTTAACTATGCAGTCGTGGGCTCCTGGTGCTGAACCGACCCTGCCTTCAGGAAGAGGGACAGCTACAGGACCCACACACAGGACATCCAGGTCCCTGCCCGCCCCCGTGAGACTAAGCGACGGAGAGCTTAGATCGAGACCTTGCAGAATCCCAAAGGTTAAAAGGAATAATAAAGGAAACCGCCGACTGGAAGTGAGCTCTATTTGGCTGTGAAGGCTGAGGCACAGGCTGTATTATAAGGCATCTCTGCGTTGTTTACCATCACCCTGACTAATGCAGACCTTTTTGTTGTTGTTTTAAATAATCTCATGCAAATTAGACACACACACTTCCTTCCAGTTGATTGCTATCTGCAAGGAAAAACCTAACCGCAGAGAGACCATGCAAGGGCTGAGCAGAGCAGAGATGGGGGCAAAGGGTGTCGCTGTCCGGGGGCAGGAAAGCCTCCTGCCCTCAAGTCTTCCTTTAGCTGCCACCTTTGGAAGAATCAGCCGATTTCGATAAAGTAAAGCCCAAGATTTTCTTTTAGCTGGAGTATCAGTTTGCTGATTACGCGGCGTCACTAGCACTTTGCATTCAGACGCTTTCAGTAACGCCAACCTCTGCCACTTGCCAATTCCAAGAGCTACCAGCCCTGGTCTGTGACAGTTAAAACGTATCATTGCCAGAGAATAAATCTAAAAGTCCCACTTAGGTAATCTGTCCACTCACTAGCTTTAGCCAAGAGGAGGAGAAAGGAGTGAGGGCACCTGTCCAAAGTGAGAAGGCCAGGACGCCTGCCCCTGAGAGGCAGTGTCGTTTCACCTTTAAGACCGAAGGTGTCTGGAGATGCCTGGGTGGCTCAGTCGGTGAAGCGTCTGCCTTCGGCTCAAGTCGTGATCCCTGGGTCCTGGGATCAAGCCACATGTCCAGCTCTCTCTCAGCGGGGGCATCTGCTTCTCCCTCTGCACCTACCACTGCTCATTCTCTCTCTCTCTCAAATAAGTAAAATCTTTAAAATAAAATTTAAAAAAAGAAAGAAAAAAAGACCACAGCTGCCTGACTGGCAAAACCGAGAGCTCTCAGTGCGCATCGTGCAAATGAAGGTCCCAAGCACTAGCAATCAGGGTGGACTCCTTGTTCTCGGTTGTCTGGAATCTACTTCCAGAACCAGTGACCTTTACAAGGAGATGGCTGCTGCCCCTGCGCAGGAGCTGGCCAAAGATTTCTTTTCCAACACTTTCTCCAGGGTGGGATTCTTTTAAAAGAACAGAGCAAGCAAGCTACAAGTTATTGATTAATAAAGCCCCTTGTTACTGCTGCGGGCAACTGAAGTGCCTCGGGACTACTACACCTGCTTATTTGTATCCCCTAGAAAATACACAGATTTGTTTTCTTTTTCTAAAGGTTTCGGTTCAAATGCAAACAAAACCAAACGGGTTGACTTTGTGAGCTGCAGCCTGCTGACTGGGAGCACAAGGCTGCAGGTCCTTTCCCACGGATTCAGACAAAACTGGGCACCGGGAAGAGCTTTTCCCTGCAGGACGGGCAGTGCATGGGCTTCTCAGAATAAGTCACCTCGGTGCTGTCCCCAGTGACCGCAGAGCACTGCCATGGGGCCTGGCCCTATCCAGGTGAAGCAGAAAGACAGGTGACAGCAGACAGCAGCACTCTCTGCATCCTGCAGGTCAGACAACGACTGGGACAGCGGGGTTAGGAATAGTTTGGAAATAAGCAAGGTAATGAACACCCAATGGCACCTTCCAGCCGGGCCTGAGTTTTATAATAAAAATGTCAAGTCTGGCTGGGATTAGGGAAGAGGGCCAGAGGGCCAGCAGCAAAGGGCAGCAGCTGCGGGCTGGCCACTGGGGCCATCTTCCTCCCCTGTCACAGACCGCCCCTGTACAGGACTTGGGTGATTCATCTGGGACGCAGAGACCGTGCGGGGGTCACCTCTCTGAGAACACGACTAGTTATCTCCCCATGCGCACTCTGAGAGGAGATGAGGCAGAGAAGACAGCTGGCTAAAAATACTCCCCAAATTAAAAGAAAAATCAACTCTCTCAGAAAAGGCTGGGGGGGGGAGGGGAAAAAGTATTTTTATTTTATTTTATTAACATTTTGTTGGAACAGTAGAGTACAATAAGGACTCTCAGAGCCTCTAAAAGTCGTTGGATGACCTGTAGACCCCTATTTCCCAGTGCCTTGTATAAAATTGAATTTTTTAAACATAAATTACACGTAATGACGACACTGTAAAAACTAACAGTAATGGAAAGCTGTGCTGTATTTCATTAGCCTGTATTATTCCGTGCCACCTGATCCAGCCGGGCCTTGTTTATGAGTCAGTGTGTTAGCAGATGCCGATGGAAGCATTTGCTTCGACCTTGCTCTTCTCATTGGGGCATGAAATTACGACGGCAGCACCTTGATATTACAGCCATAAATACAGTAAACTGCAAATTTAAGCCAACGGCTCCTATTGTCTCTGAACATAAAGCTGATCGGTATTTATTTAAAAGGAGAACAAAAAAAATATTATATATCACCTTGTTTATGGGGCCTCCCCCACCCACTTTCTTATCCCCTCCCCCAGCCCCCCAACCTGTCTAATTCACTTGGTTAAAATATTAAGCAAATAAGCCAAGTGCTTTCTCCCCTACTGATTAACTATTCCCAAGCGGCGAAAACAGTTTTTGAGAAAACTAGTTCCAAATATCATTACCTCACGAATGAAAGAGTTTTTATAAAAATTGACCTGATGGTAGGGCCGGTCCCCACCATCCTGACACTAATACGTAAATTCAGGAACAAGACATGAGACTTTGCTGTCTCCTTAAATGAGGAAAGTTCAAACAACAGGAGAAAAGTTGCTGGTGATACCCTGAAATTGAATGTCCTCACGGTACCCTTCTAAAAATCGTTAGGTAGAAATGCTATTTCAAAAAGCAGCAAAACACTGCCTCCTGCCACCTAAGGAAAGAAAGAAAGATACCCAACCATGAATATAATTCTCATCTCAACCCAGGGAGCCGGGGACCTCTCATTAAAACTTGCACCAACCCCGTCCTTATCCCAGTGAACCATAAAGACAATATATCCTTTAAATATATTAAATGTGCAAGAAAAATAAACACAAAGACAAAAGGACACTGGATATCACCCAGCACGTCTCCTAGTATAAATCACTGAGTAAAAAGCCAGTGCAAAATGTATTGCACTGTTAGCTTCGAGACCGAGGAACTGGGAAGCCTTGCTCCACTGTAAGTCTGAAAGGGAAGGCAGTCTGCTCCCCTGATGTCAGAGGAAGAGGATCCCTCTGCGTCTCGGAGATGTAAAAACTCAGCCAAGCCCAAGTTTGGATGTTTCAAACAGTTGGTGGTGAAAATGCCAGCACACCAGCAGGCAGGCTTTGTAGCCTCCACTAGCGAAGACTGCAGGACTGCCTGAGCCCTGAACTGAATGCAAGTTTCAGGGATCAATTTCAATCCAAATCAGACAGGCTGGGGCCACAGGACCCGGTGCTCAGCAGCATCAATGGCCAGGATCACAAGTGTTGTACATTTACTTCGGATACGTTATTCCACAGCCAGACGTACTCCCTCGGAGCCCTAAATTACTTCAGCCACACCAGTCACCGAGCTTAGCTCCTTTCGCCTAAGGAGGAAACTTCCCTATAAAATTTATTGAGCTTCTCTGGGGAGTAGTATAACTGGTGAACAAGACAGAAGTGAGCTGCCCCTCGGTGTAACACAAATTGAGATCTCTCATATGAAAGACTGGGAGGGTTTCCAATCAGCGTCCACGATGTCTATTTTTAGATCTATAGTCTAAAGTTTTTTTTTTCTTTTAATCCCTCTCCGCTAAATTAAAAACAAAAACAAAGAGGAGTTGGTTTTGTTATTTGATCATCAATTCCAAAGGATTAATAGCACAGCAAATACTGTTGCCGGCTGTGGATGGCAGTACCTACGCCAGCGGGACCTTGGCAACAGGCTAAGTCAGCCCTGCCATGGTGCACTGAACAAGTCCTGGGGAAGGAACTGTGTCTTTAAAGACCAAAGGGTGTGATGATCAGGAATCATAGCTATTTGAATGCCAAGGGCAGGTAAGCCAAAGGTATGTTTATGCATAGGCAGAAAACCCAAATTAATAAGCACTTTAACCATACTTGAATCCTGCTCCTGTTTTAGAAGAGGCAAAGAAGTATATTTAAAAAAAAAAAAAAGTTTTTTTTCCACCTTTGACATCCAAGCAAGAAATTCAGATCTGGCAGAAAAGCTGAAGCTCATCTGCTTGACCTATTCTTTTCCTTTCCTTTTTCTTCTGTTTTAAAAATCAAGAGAAAATTATATAGAGAGGGACAGTGACTCACCTACAGCCCCTGGTGAGCCCAGAAGAAGAACCAGATTTTCAACACTGAGTTCTTTTTATTGGGGGGGGAGGGTTGTTAAGTATGAGCAGCCTGACATGCCTGCTCCCCTCTACTATCTGACACAACTAGGACATTTTTGATAAGCAAACTCTTAAAATCAATCGCCTCAAAAAGAAAAACAAAAAGAATGCATATGACCATAGGGAGAAAACAAGGTAAAGGGTATATAGAACTTCTGTGTTAAAAAAATAAATATATGTATCTACACACACACAAACATATCTAGTTAGTCTTTGTGGGCATAAAATAGAGAGAGGACAGAGGTAACTCTGGTTACAGACAGAGAAGGGACTTAGCTGGGGACAGAGGCTGAAGGCAGACTTTACACTGTCTATCCTTAGGAACTGTATTCCATGTGAATATATTTCCAATTCAAATGGATAAATTACTTTTTCTTTTTAAATATTTTATTTATTTATTTGACAGACAGAGATCACAAGTAGGCAGAGAGGCAGGCAGAGAGAGAAGGGGAAGCAGGCACCCCGCTGAGCAGGGAGCCCGATGCAGGGCTCTGTCCCAGGACCCTGAGTTCATGACCTGAGCCTAAGGCAGAGGCTTTAACCCACTGAGCCACCCCAGTGCCCCAAAAGATAAATTACTTTTTAAGAACAAAAAAATATCTAGAAGGGGGGAAAAAAAACCCAAAACCGTGAATCCGGAGCAAGATCACTTAAAATGGTTATCCCCGTTTCCTGGAAGAGGAAAACCAAGATAGAAAAAGGTATAGAGACGAGCCCAGAAACAGATTAGAACAATATCCAAATTTTCTAATTTCTTGCTTAACACATTGTGGCTATAACCACAGCAGCCAAGTACAAGGTAGCTTGCTTTCTTCTTTTTTTTTTTAATGTGTGTTTTTAAAAGGCAGGCATCTGTTCTATTTTGACACATCCTGGCCGCCCAAATGTTTCTTTCAGCTCTAAATATTTGCTTCGCCAATGGAAATGTTTCCATCACTGCAACAAAACAAACATTTGCTTTGGGATGGTAGGAACAGCCATAAGCTGTTTCATATGTTACTGATTTGGGAAACAACTTACTATGGGACCCAAATCAAGGTGGAGATTTTTGTTCCTTAAGGAGAACGGTGGCACAAGAGCTCAGTGTACCAAGACACAGTCACTCAGCTGAATGCTGTGATGGCTCAATGTTCATTTGGGATTTTCTTTAACATCTTGCATCTTAAATATATGATGAAAAGGCTTACTATTTGGCATTCAACTTACTTCCTAAAGTTTTAAATTACTATGCAACTATCAAATTTTTTAAAAAGTCTTCATGGTAATCTGATATTAACACATTAAAACATTCTATGTCCTAATAGGCCAATACAGTACATAAATTATTTTGTCACCACCTATTTGTGTAGCACAAATGACTTTGGTATTGGTTGCTATAGTCAACATTACTAGCGCAGAGATAAATATTTAGTATTCAACCAAATGCATAAATATTTGAGTGCTTATTTTGCTAGGCAGTGTGAGAACCAAGACCTCATCTTCCCTACCTGTTAAATGGCAGCCTCCTTTAGACCTCTTCCCACTTCAATTTCCTTTTATTTGATTTTTTTAAAGGATTTTATTTATTTGAGAGAGAATGAGTGAGAGAGAGCATGAGCGAGGAGAAGGGCAGAGGGAGAAGCAGACTCCCCAAGGAGCTGGGAGCCCGATGCGGGACTCGATCCTGGAAGTCCAGGATCATGACCTGAGCTGAAGGCAGTCACTCAACCAACTGAGCCACCCAGGCGCCCCTCGCCTCAATTTCTTATGCTGAAAGAATATTTTGTCTGTCTTCTATTTATAACATAAAACATGTAATATTGTATAATATATAAACATAAGATCTGTAATACACAGACGTATCTATTGACAGTAAAAATAGCACAACTGCAGAACATGCAGAAAATAAAAATACAAAAAGTAAAAATCATTCACATTTCCACTCTCCTAGAAATAACAACCAAAATTTATTAAGCCCAAGTGTCAAAGAATAATTTAAGGAGTTTTTGTATTTTTAACTGTTTGAATCCCAAACAGGAGCAGGGCCCCATGTCACTGTGCCCGTGGCATCTCGTGGGCCTGTGCAGCGTGTAGCCCATGCAGTGAGGGGTGGCAGGAATAGCCCCTTTGGCTCCCAGTTTACGGGCAAGGAAGCTGAGCTACAGGGACAGTAAGCGGTCTAGCTCTGGTCCCAGTGCCTGCGGGTGGGGACGCTCAGGAATCTGCACGACTCCAGACAACACAGGGGAAGTATTCCAAACCTCTGTGCATGTTGAAAGGAGACACTGACATTCTGCCCTCGCTCCGGCGTATCATTCAGATGTGTTGGTAAAGTTATTAAGATTGAATTTCTTCAAAATAAAAATGACTTTTTGGCATGAGAATACCCCAAAGCTGGCAAAGGAAGTGCCAACTGAGAAGTCTACTGTGGAAGTGCAAACCGAGCAGCTTCTAGAAGGTAAGTCAGCACTTTATCTCAACAGTATTAAAAATGTTCAGGGGCGCCTGGGTGGCTCAGTGGGTTGAGCATCCAACTCTTGGTTTCAGCTCAGGTCATGATCTCAGAGTCTTGAGATCAAGCCCCGTGCTGGGTTCTGTGCTCAGTATGACATCTGCTTGAGATTCTCTCTCTCCTTCTGCCTTTGTCCCTCCCCCTCCAAATAAAGTCTTAAAAATAAAAATTAAAATGTTCATAACCCTTTGATTCAACAATTTTGCTTATATATTTATTATAATGTATATTATATATTTTGATTATAATTATAATAAGATAATGTAGCATAAAACTACTGTGCAAAGACGGTTCACCTTATTTTTAAGAAAAACAAAACATTTAAACAACATAAATGTCCAAAGAGGACTGATTAGACAAATTAGGACACATTTCAGTAATGTGATATTATTCAACTGTGCACATTCTCATGAACAATTTCTGATGGCATGGGAAAATGCTTTTGATACATTAAGACATAAAAAGCAGATATTATATTCATAGCTTGATCTTAATTACATTTAAAAAAAAGAACAAAAGGAAGCAGAAGAGTTGCATCATTTTTAACTTAATCTGAATCCAACTTATACATGTTCAGAAGAGAGAAGGGAAATTACACTACAAGCCGCAGGGAGGGCCCACCATCCCATTCAAGGAGTGTTGTGTTCGCAAGCAGGCATGACACAGGACGAATGAATTTGCTGTCTGCTCATCAACTCATTCCCACACGCCCTACAGTCGGAGCATCCTGACACGGGGAACATTTTCCCCATACATCTTGGCACCCATATGCAAAGCCAACCGTGTCGTCTGGTGTTAAACCAAAGATCTGCTTCAATGGGAAGAAAAATGTGGCCGTACCAGACTTACTAAGAAGCGACACAGCAGTATCCTGCGAAACACCACCTACAGGATTTTTAACAATTGTTTTAGAAATATTCAACAGATATATTTCCACAGTACAATTCTGTATTCTGAAGATACAAAAGGGTATATGGTGAAAAGCTGTCGCCCTCCCACTCCTGCCAGCTGGCCACGCCGTTAGATCTTCCCAGAGACAACCACTGCTACTCGTTTCTTAGGTGTCTTCTAGAGATAGTCTGTGAATATGAAAGTGCTTTTCCATATCCCTATAATGTACATTTTCTATGTTAGCGTATATATGCACATGCATATTTTTGGTACAAATAATAGCATGGGGACGCCTGGGTGGCTTAGTTGGTTAAGCGGCTGCCTTCGGCTCAGGTCATGGTCCCAGCGTCCTGGGATCGAGTCCCACATCGGGCTCCTTGCTCGACGGAGAGCCTGCTTCTCCCTCTGCCTCTGCCTGCCACTCTGTCTGCCTGTGCTCTCTCTCTCTCTGACAAATAAATAAATAAAATCTTAAAAAGAAATAAAAAAAAATAATAGCATGGTGTAAACACTATTCTACAAGTTGCTATTTGTAATTAATACATCTTAGGGAGCAATTCTTTTTTTTTTTTTTTAAAGATTTTATTTATTTATTTGTCAGAGAGAGAGAGAGAGAGAGCGAGCGAGCAAGCACAGGCAGACAGAGTGGCAGGCAGAGGGAGAAGCAGGCTCCCTGCCAAGCAAGGAGCCTGATGTGGGACTCGATCCCAGGACACCGGGATCATGACCTGAGCCGAAGGCAGCCGCTCAACCAACTAAGCCACCCAGGCGTCTCAGGGAGCATTTCTTACTAGCATCTGTAGTGCTCCCTCATTCTACTTACTGACTATAAGGCAATCCATTTTGTGGCTATACCATGATTTATTTAACTTGTCCCCTATTGTACATATACTACAAAGCCCCAAAACTAGTCCTTATATGTACCACTTGTACAGATGCAAGTTGTCCTTGGAAGTAGGCTCTGATACGTGCAGCTCTAATTTTGATAAACATTGACTGACCCCCCTAAGAGTGGTTTCCATTTACTTCCCACAGGCGTGCATGTGTTTCCCACGACTTTGCCTGCATGATGCTATCAAGCTTTTTCTTTGTCATCCTGAAAGGTGAAAGAATAGCCTCATTGTAGTTTTAAGTAAACTTCTGTTAGCATTCCATATACATAGAGAGGAGGACACATTTTAAGCGGACAGCTTGATGTATTTTCACACAGTGAAAATCTCCATGTAGCCACCACCCAGATTAAAAAATTATAATAATAAAACAACAGCCCCGGGAGCAGCTCTCATGTGTCCTCCCTGTCACCACTGAACTTCTACCACCACGGATGAAATGTGCCCATTTTTGAACTACATATAAATGGGACGATTCCAGAAGCGTTCTTTCAACATGATGCCTGTGTGATGCACCTGGTTCACTCCCTCTGACCGTACAGTACCTTACACAGGACAAGCATGAACGACAAAATACCTGCTTGTTCCACGGCAGTGCTGCTAACCACGTTTTTACACACAGACTTCGGAGGGGAACTACTCCATCACGTGGGACGTGCGTGTTCTCAGTCGAACAGACATTGTCAAGTTTCCAAAGTGGTCTCGCCGATTTCCACTCACATCAGGAGTGCGGGAGAGTTCTAGCCGTTCCATCCAACACCAAAGTTCAGGGTTTTTCCATTTTGGCCATTCTGGTGGGTGTGAAGTGATTATCTCATTCTGAATTTAATCTGCGTTTCTCTGATGACTAATGAGGTTGAACTGTCTTTCCACATACCTAGTGTCTTCGTTGGCTACAGTGTCACGTACATGTATGTGGAGATACACACCATTTATATGCAGACGCATAAATATGGTCAGCTGGCTAACTAACTGTGTTGTTAGAAACTTGACTGCTGGGACGCCTGGGTGGCTCAGTTGGTTGAGCGGCTGCCTTCGGCTCAGGTCATGGTCACAGTGTCCTGGGATCAAGTCCCGCATCGGGCTCCTTGCTCGGCGGGGAGCCTGCTTCTCCCTCTGCCTCTGTCTGCCACTCTGTCTGCCTGTGCTCTCTCTCTCTCTCTCTGACAAATAAATAAATAAATTAATTTAAAAAAAAAAAAAAAAGAAACTTGACTGCTGCCTGTGTGTAGTATCAGTTATTAAGAAAGAAGTTTTAAAACTTTCCATTGTGATAGCAGATTTGTCTAGTTCTCCTTTCAGTTCTGTCCATTTTTGCTTTCTATATAATCAAGTGATGTTATTTGGTATATACATACTTAGAAATGTCAAATCTTCCTGGTGATTGATCATTCTGAAATTTCTTTACCTCTCACTCCACTTTGAAGTCTATCTTGTCTGATATTAGTACCTGGTTTCTTTTGGTTAGTGTTTGCGTAGTATCTTTTCCCATCATTTTACTCTTAATCCTATCTGTCTTTTCATTAAAGGTGTGTTTGATGTAAGCAGCACTGATGAGGGTTAGCTTTTTTTTTTTTAATCTAATCTTGACAAACTTTGCTTTTATGGGAGTAGTTAGTCTATTTACATCTAACATGAATACTGAAATTTGAGGGTTTATCTCTTTCATCTCACAATTTGTTTTCCTTTTGATCTGTTTAATGTCCTCCTTTTTCTTTTTGCCAACTTTTTAATTCAGCTTTCCCCTCCATCGGCTTGTAGACAAGGTGGTTTTTGATGGATTTCTTCACTGTAGTGTTACTAACCTTCCTTTTATAGTTACTAAATAGCTTAGAGGAGAGACTTGTCTCAAACTTTCCCATCTAATTTCAGCATCCATTGGTGGACTGTGCGTCCACAATGATAACCACCGTTGTATTTGCCTAATGGGGGATCCTGGATTCTTAAGAGTGAAAGGGCTCCGAGGCTCAAAGTGTCTGAAACCAATGCCCTAGAGGCCACCATACACCCCTGACTCACCATCGTTTCATATAAATGAGAAATGTCACAATTCTGTGAGCAACTCCAACACTTGCATCCATCCTTCTGCCCGTGTTACTGTCACGCATCACATTCATACGTGCGTCTTAAACCCCACAAGAAAGACGCTGTGTTATTTTATACAGCCAATATCCATTTCTATTTGTCCCTTCCCTTGCCTGCCTGCATTTCTGCATCTTCAGGTTAGGATCACTTTCTTTCTGTCTGAAAACCCCATTAGTGTTCCTTTCAGTGCAGGTGTGCTGGCAATGAATTCCCTCAGTTTTGTTTATCTGGAATATCTGTATTTTCCCTCACTTTTAAAAAGTGTTCTATTGTGAAATAATTTCAGGCTTACAGAAGAGGTGCCAGTATAGTACAAAGAATTCTCCTATATTTTCCCCCCGGGTTCTTCGAATGTTAAATCTGCTTTATTATTCTCTATCGATCTATCTATCTGGTTTTTTTTCCCTGAACTGTTTAAGACTATGTTACAGACAGGATGCCCCCTCCTCCCTAAGTATTTCAGTATTCATTTCCTGACTCTGGGGCAGGGAGTCCATGCTCATACATAACCATAGTACAACTATCAAAATCAAGACGTTAACACTGTTGAGTTTTTATCTGCAGCTCAGACCTCCCCTCCGAACTCTATTCACGTTAATCTGTCTGCCCACCTGCAGCTTCACCTGTATGCCTGATAGAGACCTCGAACCTACCGCGTCCAACACCGAGCTCCTCATCTTGCCCCGCCAAGATTAATGGTGACTCCATCCTTTAGTCACAAGGCCAAAACCCTGAGAGTCATCCTTAACTTCTGCTTCTCTTCCAGACTTCAGATCCAACAAATCAGGATATTCTGCTGGATTTACCGCCACGTAACAGCCAGGGATGTGACTGCTCTCTCAGCTGCCATTATTGTTCTCCAACTGTCTACTCTTACGGTGACAGCCAGGGTGATCCTGTAAAAGCTTAAGTCAGATTATGTAAGTCCTCTGCTTAAACCCTGTGATGGTCTCCATTTTATTAAAAAAGTAAAACCGTAGTCTTCCTGTGGATCAGTGCTGCTCTATACAACCTCACCTTCTACCAATGCTGTGCCTTCAGCTCTCACTGTGACCCACCTTGCCTGCACTCTGGCCTCCTTTCTGTTCCTAGAATTTTCCAGGCAAGCTCCCTCTTCAGGCTTTTGTACAGATGGTTCCCTTTTCCAGGAACTCTTTCTGCCCAGAAATCTGCATGGCTTGCTTCCTCCTTTTCTTTAAGTTTTTGCTTAAATGTCACCTTGGTGGAGACTTTCCAGACCATTCCATTTAAAATCACAACCTTCTAAGAACTCTCTATTGCTCTTATTCCCCTTACATTACGGTTACATTTTCTTCCCCCAACGGTCTCCTTTCCTTCCCATCACTAGAATGGAAGCTCCCTGAAGGCAGAGATGGGGGCTATTTCATTCACTGCTGTACTCCCAGTACCTAGAATACCGCCTATATTCTACGGGCACTTACACAGGTGTTCAACGAAACTGTGCAGAAGAAATAAATCAGTGGAAACCCAATATGCAAAACAGCTGCTCAGGTTTGGGGAAAGCCAGCTGGCACATGGAGCAAACCCAGAGTCTGACTTTCTTGACCCCTCTTTGCCCTTGAAACATCTCTTTAGAACCTCCAAGGAGCCCCAGAGGTGAATGTAAAACTCTGTATTCACCCTGCACGAGGGCAAACTAGTTTGGTCCCCAGCCCGACAGGCCTTGTACTCTTCAGTCCTCTCCCCTGATGCTCCACGCACTGCACACTCCTTCCAGTCCTACTCCAGTCTTGTCCCTTGTCCTGGGTTCTCTCTCCCGCCACCGGAGTCTCCTCTGGTCACCCCCAAGCCAGATCATGTATCTCCAGTGACTGCCGTCTATACAGTATTCCTCTGGTTGCCAAACATAGGTAGCTTTGTAACCTTCCTTCTGTCTTGGATGGTTTTCTAAGGAGTCTAACATTGTTGAACTTTGACTTTTACTTATTCACTGCTGTATCCCCAAAGCCTAACATATGGATCAACCTGTCGTGGGCATTCACTGAACAGTTGTTCAGTGCGTCAGTAAACGTGAATAAAGCCTACTGGTATTTAATGGACTGAAGATTGCTAATAACTGAAAGATATACTTGTAACACGTGGGGACAATCTCTTTTTTTCTCTCTTTAAAATAAAATTATGTATATAAAACTCATTACCACTGCCACAATAGGCACGTAACATTATTTCTGAAGTTCTACCCCACGTGATAAGGCAGGATATAAAATTAAAATATTTAAGAACTGGAAAGAAGATCAGAAAATAATCACTTGTAGACAACAGGATCACATATCCAAAAAAATCAATTCAATAAAAAAGTTTAATGACATAGCTAGTTTTATAATATATACTTTTAAAAAGTTCAAGAGCATTCCTACATACCAGCAACAAGTAATTAAAAATTAAAATGATGATCAATTCCTTTCACAATAGCTACAAGAAATATAAAATTACTATGAGTAATCTTAAAGTACGTTAGATCTACATAAAGAAAACCCTGCAAGAGAAGTAAGAATGTTGATGGGGCACCTGGGTGGCTCAGTGGGTTAAATATCCGACTCTTGGTCTCAGCTCAGGTCATGATCTCAAGGTCCAGGGATCGAACCCCACATCAGGGTCTGCGCTGAGCGTGGAGCCTGCCTATGATCCTCTTTCTTTCCTAAGATCCTGGTGGTGGGTATAGTGGAGGGCACGCATTGCATGGAGCACTGGGTGTGGTGTAAAACTATGAATTCTGTTACGCTGAAAAGAAATTAAAAAAAAAAAAAAGATCCTCTTTCTCCCTCTTTCCCTCTCTCCCTACCCTACTTATCCCTCCCTCTCAAACAAAGAAAGAAATAAAAATACTGAAATAAATGGAATAGTCTTTTCAAATTAATTTGAAAGATTTGATCAATAAAAATTCCAATTATTTTAAATATTTTCCAAAGTTCCAAAAGATTATCTTGCGTAAGCACATAAGAATGTACAAGTAAGGGAGGCCTGGGTGGTTCAGTCGGTTAAGTGACTGCCTTCAGCTCGGGTCATGATCTCAGGCTCCTGCGATCGAGCCCCATGTCCGGCTCCCTGCTCAGCGGGGAGTCTGCTTCTCCCTTTCGCTCTGTGCTTTCTCTCCCTCCCTCTCTCTCTCTTAAATAAAAAACTAATCTTTTAAAAAAAAAGATGTATAAGTAAGAATAATAAGGAATGTTTGGGAGTTCATTCTGTCTCCTCTACTTCTTTGAAATCCATTTAAACTACCTCTTCTAGGGATTTCAGTATGTTTCCATAACTCATCAGGATCTACTCTGAATTAATGTTCTACCACTTTATATATTAAGGGCCTTAATATAATATATATTATTATATGTGCCATATTGTACATATTAACATGAAATCAATTTCATTGACACCTCCTTGTGCCTTCTGTGCTGTTGTTCTAATGTTCATCACATATACACATACATGTATGTGCTATAAATCCAAAAGTATCTTCTTGCTTTAGACAACTTTTTCTTAAGAAAAAAAAAAAGTATTTTATATTCACCCACAAATTTCACATTCCCTATGCTCTTTATTCTGTCTGAGGATCCAAATTTCCTCCTGGTATTAGTTTCTCTTCAGTATGAAGATCTTCCACTGATATTTATTACAATGCATGTCTGCTAGCAACAACCTCTCTTAGCTTTTACTAGAAATACCATTATTTCTTCTTCATATTTGATGGATATTTTTACTGTGTATAGAATTCTAGGTTGATGGTCTTTTTTTTCAGTTTTTAGAAGATGTTATTCCACTGTCTAATGGGCTACCTAACTTCTGACTGTAACTCAGCATCATTCTGATCACTGTTCTTTTTTCTTGTCTTTAGTATCCAACAGCTTCACTATAATATAATATATGTAATTTTCTCTGTATTTATCCTGCTTGAGGTTGGCCATGCTTCCTGGTTGCTCTGTGTGTGCATGTTTTAACCAAAATTGGAAGTTTTTCAGCCAACATTTCTTCAAATATTTTTTTAAAGATCTTATTTATTTATTTGACAGACAGAGATTACAAGTAGGCAGAGAGGCAGGCAGAGAGAGAGAGGGGAAAGCAGGCTCCCCGCCAAGCAGAGAGCCCGATGTGGGGCTCAATCCCAGGACCCTGGGATCATGACCTGAGCCGAAGGCAGAGGCTTTAACCCACTGAGCCACCCAGGTGCCCCAACATTTCTTCAAATATTTTTTCAGCCTCATTCTTCTCAGATTTGGAGGTTGTGATTACCCGAGTATTAGCCAACTTGATCAGTGAAGGTCCGGTACTATTTTTTCAATCTTTTCTCCCTCTTGGTACTCTAGTTTGGATGACTTCTACTGACCTGTCTTTAAGATCACTGATCCTTTCTTCTCTTGTGCCTATTTGGCTATTAGTCCTATCCAGTGAAATCTCAGTGACAAGTATTATCTTTTTCAGTTCTAAGATTTCACCTGGTTCTTCCTTACAGCTTCTGTTATCTATACAGTAACTCCCCACCTCTTCATCCTTTCACCCATATTTTTTCACTTACACTCAATATATATTCCAGCTATTTTAAAGTTTTTGTGTGTGCATCTGTGAGTCTATTTCTATTGATTCGCACTTCAAGTAAGAGTCGCAGGTTCCTGTTTGCTCATCTTCATATGTCTAGAAAGTCTTTATTTTACACTGGACATTGTGGATGGTAGGCTGTAGAGCCTCTGGATCCTGCTGTCTCCTTCTAAAGACCTGAGTTTTATCCCAGTAGGCAGTCAAATTACTGGCAGATCATCTTAATCTGGGGCAGGCCATTTTATACCTATTTCTTTTTTTTTTTTTTAAGATTTTTATTTATTTATTTATTTATTTGACAGACAGAGATCACAAGTAGGCAGAGAGGCAGAGAGAGAGAGAGGAGCAAGCAGGCTTCCTGCTGAGCAGAGAGCCTAATGCGGGGCTCAATCCCAGGATCCTGAGATCATGACCTGAGCCGAAGGCAGAGGCTTTAACCCACTGAGCCACCCAGGCGCCCCTATACCTATTTCTTTTTTGTGCTTAATCCTTAATCCTAGGGAAAATGCCATAGTCATAGGCACTTCCTAACTGTATCCTCCTACTGGGTGCTCCTTCTGCAGATTCAAATGAAAGCCCAAAGGGTCTATCAAGACCCTCTAACCTGATAAGACTCAAGCTCTAAATGCTGCCTTTCCTACAGTAGGTAGCTGCTGAAATCAGCCTGGAACCTGGGACACCTGCCCTGTGCATGGGCAATTCAGGAGTTAGCCTACAATTTGAAGGGTGTTTATATGCAGGCTGGGGTTACTCCCTCCAAAGTTCTTCTTCCTGTAATTTCCATTTCTAAGTTCTAGCCAATCTGGCATCTTTGAAATCCATCCCCCAATTCCTCAAACCAACATGGTAGCAGCTTTCTGTTTAACTTCTACTTGCTAGAACTTAACGGACAGAATCCCTCAAGGATAAGGCATACAGAGTTGGTTCTCACCCAAAGTGATTCCTTCTCTCAAGAATCAAATCCACTCCCAATTTCTGATTGCATTTGGTTGCTTTCTTTGCCTTCAAATAACATTTCCAAAATATTTTGTCCAGAATTTATATCTGTTATTGGTGGGAATGTTATTGCGATACAAGCTACTTGGTTATGACTAAAAGCCAGAACTCTAACTCAAAATGTTTTGGGTTTTTTTTTAAGATTTATTTATGTCTTAGAGAGAAAGAGTGCACACATACACAAGCATGGAAGGGGGAGTGGAAAAGAGAAAAATCTCGAGCAGACTCCCTGCTGAGCACGAAGCCCAACACAGGGCTTGATCCCACAATCCTGAGATCATGATCTGAGCTAAAATCAAACACTTAACCAAATAAATTACTGAAGTGCCCCCAGAATGTTTCTGGAAGAGAAAAATGATGGAGTGAATTTTGTTCTTGTATATATTAATACTAATGGTAAAGATATAGAAATTAAAACGTTGTGGCACTTGTGTAAGAGTATACAGGCCAATAAATACAACAGATATCTTTGAAAGAGACCTTGTTATATACTAAAATTTAATATATGATAAAGGAAGCAAAACAAACAAATGGGGAAAAACTATCTGAAGAACATTTTTGGGAAAACTGATTTTTGAAGAATGTCACTTCATATCACTTCATTAAATTCAGGAATCAAAGAGTTAAATACAAAACTTAAACCATATACTGAAATAAAATGTATGTGAATATTTAACTTGTTGCTGGTTTGATGTTTGTGGATAAACTACTAAACCTCTCTCATTAGTTTCTTTCTCAAATACAAGAAGATAATAAAAAAAAATACCCACCTCACAGGGCTCTTATGATTAAATAAAGTCACTTAGCCCATTGCCTGACACATAATCACCCCTCAATAAATGTTAGCTGTTGCTGTTGTTGTTACTATAATTATTATTATTTAATAATTATGGGAAAGGAATCTCTTTCATAAAAATAATAGAGAAGTTATTAGAAGATTGATAGATTTGATTATGTGAAAATAATCACTTTTATATATTAAAAAACATAAAAGGCAAGGAATAATGGGGAAAATGTTTGCAAACATGACAAAGAATTAATATTCTTAATATATAAAGGGCATTTAAAAATCAATAAGTAAAGCACTAATATCCCAGTAGAAAATAAAGGATTGAATGAACATTTCTGAGAAGAAATAAACATATTATAAAAGTTGAACTGTGTTACTAATCAAATAAATGCAAATGAAAGTAATCTGAGAAAGTGATCTTGTTCCTGTTTTGTTGTTTTTTAAGGACCAGACACATTTAGTATATTAAGACAGATACTCTCAGACCCTGGTGAAGGAATTGGTAAGATTATGTGGAAAACTATTGCTATGTATCCAGAGTCTTAAAAAAAAAAAAATCATTCCCTGCGAGTCAATACTTCCTCATTTCAAGAATCTATTTTGAGGGAGTATTAGATATCTCTGGGTTTTTTTTTTTTCTAATTCCTAAAAATAAAAATTAAGAAAGAAAATAAAGTACTCATCTCAAGAAGCTAAAAGAAGAATGTCAGAAAAATCCAAACAAAATAGATGAAAGGAATTCTATAGAAAAATGTTGTAAGTTTTCCAGTGGCCAAATTTTCTTACGGGTCTTCTTACTGTAAATCTTACTTTTATTGTCTTTTGGGCAGAGAAGGGGGTGTTAAGTGACTTCTGCCTTTGGACTTTGAGATTTTTCTTTGCAGTCAATTTACCTTTTTATAGATGTCCATACATACTGAAAAACTGAATATTCCCTGTTTGGTGGGTACAAAATTCTACATATTTATATGCAAGTTTATTCATTGTTATCCAATTATTTCACATTCCTATTTATTTTGTGACGTTGGTATATTAAATTCTGAAGTAATGTTAATATCTTCAACTATGCAGTTTTAAATTCTTGTATTTCTGTTTGTTTGTTTGTTTTTTAATATTTTGCTTATTTATTTAATAGAGACACAGCGAGAGAGGGAACACAAGCAGGGAGAGTGGGAGAGGGAGAAGCAGGCTTCCCACTAAGCAGGGAGCCCAATGTGGTGCTTGATCCTAGGACTTTGGGATCACGACCAGAGCCGAAGGCAGATGCTTACAACTGAGGCACCCAGGTGTCCCTTCTTGTATTTCTAAAAGCTTTTGCTCTATATAGTTTTATTAAATGTTCTCAAGTGCATAAAGTTTCATGATTATTATGTCTTCTGGCTGGAGTGAACTTTGTAATGGTATAAACTGACCATTCTTTTTAATATTTTCTAACCTGGAATTTCTAATCTGCCAAATATAAATACTGCCAATTCTGCTTCTTTTGGATTGCATTTGCTCACTACATCCGGCCCGTCCCGTTTTCAATTTTCCTATGTTGTTTCATTTCAAAGTGTTTCTCCCGTAAACAGCGTAAAACTCGCCTTTGTTTTTTCCCTCAGGTTGTAGTGGGTCTGGGATCTGTTGTTTAATAGGGGATTGCTTTAATCCCACAAATATTTATTGTGTTCACTGCCTCTAGTTTTAGTTTTTGTTTTTCCTTTCCTGATCTTTGTTGATCTGATCATTTTCTTCCCTCTGAATGTGATTTGAAAGTTCTAAATCCTATTTTCCTCTAGTCTAATAAGAATGAGCCCTGTTTTTTAAACTGGGCTTGAGAATTGAGCCCTGTTTAGAATTTTTTCTTGAGAATTGAGAAATAAGGGACGCCTGGGCGGCTCAGTCATTAAGTGTCTGCCTTCGGCTCTCGGGTCATGATCCCAGGGTCCCGGGATCGAGCCCTGCATCAGGCTCCCTGCTGGGTGGGAAGCCTGTCCTCCCTCTCCCACTCCCCCTGCTTATGTTTCCTCTCTTGCTGTCTCTCTGCCAAAAAAATGGGTAAAATATTTTTTAAAAATTGAGAGATAATATACCAGTTATTCTTACACACACAGCTTGGAGAATCTGTCCATATGCATATACTGTGTAACCACCACTCGGATGGCGACCCAGAACACTTCTTAGTATGCAGTAAAGCAGCCCTTCCCGTCCACACCCTCCTCAAGGCAACACTATTACTCTGATCCTTAATAGTAGTCTTCCCTGTTCTGGAACTTCATATAAATGGTATGTGTTCTTTTACATCTGACTTCCTTGACAAAATGCTTTGAGATTCATCCATTTGGCTGCACAAAGCAGTAATTGATTCTTTCTGTGTAATATTATATTATGTGTCTATACCACAAATTACCCATTATTCTGCTGATGGACACTTCCCCCCAGGTTTAGGCTATTTTGAATAGAAGTAAAAATTGATATATATATATACTTCTGCACATATCTTTTCATGGCTATATATACTCATATCTTTTGGGTCTGTACCCAGTACCTGGAATTGCTAGGTCACAGAACAAGGATATATCTAACTTTAGTGGAAAATGACAGTTTTCTTCAAAGTGGCTGCACGACCACCAACAAAGTATGAGGATTACAGCTGTTCCACATTCATGTCAACACTTGGTATTCTCAGTTTTTTAAATTTTAGTCGTTCTGATGGGCATATGGTGGTGACTTACTGCGGTTTTGAATTATATTACTCCTGTAAGTTATGATGTTGGGGATCTTTTTTATAAGCTCATCAATCATTTGGAAATGCTCTTTAATAAAACACCTGTTCAAATCTTCTGAACACTTTTTTTTAAAAGATTTTATTTATTTATTTGTCAGAGAGAGAGCGAGCACAGGCAGACAGAGTGGCAGGCAGAGGCAGAGGGAGAAGCAGGCTCCCTGCCGAGCAAGGAGCCCGATGTGGGACTCGATCCCAGGACGCCGGGATCATGACCCGAGCCGAAGGCAGCTGCTCAACCAACTGAGCCACCCAGGCGTCCCTTCTGAACACTTTTTTTAAAAAATTGTATTTATTTGAGAGAGAGAAGACACACGAGCATGAGCAGGGGGAGGGACAGATGGAGAGGGAGAGAGACAGCGACTCCATGCTGAGCAGAGAGGCTGACTCAGGGCTCCATCTCACAACCCTGAGATCATGATGTAAGCCAAAATCAAGAGTCAGACACTTAACCAACTGTACCACCCAGGTGCCCCTTCTGAACACTTTTTAAACCAGGTTATTTGACTTTCTCCTATTGATCTGTAGGAGTTCTTTATACATTCTAGGTACAAGACCTCTGTCGAATACGTATATCATGAATAGCTTTTCCCAGATGTATGCTTTGTCCTTTTGCTCTCACTGTTACTGTTTCATGAATAAAAGTTTTACTTTTGATGTAGCTTTTTTTTTCTTTTCATGGTAGTAGGTTTTGTGGCTAAATAAGAAATCTTTGTTTACTCAAAGATTATGAAGATACTCTGCTGTGTTTTTGTAGAAACTTCACAGATTTACCTTTATTGTTTATGTTTGTTGTGAGGTAAGAATCAAAGCTGACTTTTTCGCATAAGTATCTGATTATTCCAAAACCATTTTTTGGAGCAATGGCATGTTCTGTTAACTTACCTATTCATCAGCATATACTATAGATGGAGCTCATGGCTGGCTCAGTGGTTAAGAAGCTGCCTTAGGCACAGGTCATGGTCCCAGGGTTCTGGGATCAAGCCCCGTGTCAGGCTCCCTGCTCAGCTGGGGAGCCTGCTTCTTCCACACCACCCTCCCCCCTCATGCTCTATCTCTCGCTCTCTCTCTCTCAATAAACAAATTAAAAATCTTAAAAAAAAAAACAAAACAAATGTATTATAGAGAGCCTACTAAATCAGACACTATACTGAAGTTGAAGACAAACCAGTAAACAAGAAAGTTATCATTCCTATCCTCATGGAATCTACTGAGCGGTTTAACAAGTCGGGTCTGTCAGCCCTTAATTTCAGAAAATTCTTGATTTGAGGAAACAACTGAATAAAAATCCCTAACTTGTGTCTAGTATCTAGCCACCTGATTGCACTAAATTAATTAAAATCCATTTTCTGCTTCAATTTTCCCAAATATCCTATAGAATGATGGGGTTTAAGGGAAGGAACAGGAAGAAAACTCAGTCCTTTTGCTATTTTTCTGATTATGAAAGTAATATTCTAAAACTGAAAACAACTATTTTAACAGAGAAAAGCTGAAAGAAGCCAAATGAGAAAAATCACCTACATAATACTATCCAGAAGCAATTACTGTTAATACATTGAACATAAAATTAAATCACATTTTAGCCAGATTTTAGTTATTTATACAATGAAAATCTGTAGAGTCAAAATAGCTCTTGAAATCCCCTTTAAAGGAGACTTCCGGCTAGATATGGTAGCTTGAACATACAGCTCTGATTGTGATTTTAACTCATTCTACATTAACATGATAAAAAGGATTCATGCCCAAACTATTCCAAATAGTTCAAATAATTTTTTTACAGCCTCTGTCTTAAATATTAGACAGTAAAGGATCACCAGACATTTAAACAAAATCTCAAAAATGAAAATCAGAGCCCCGAAAACAATAAAAAAGAACTCAGAGGAAACAAAATGACTTAGGCAACAGAAAAAAATATATATTCTCAGAGGAAAAAAAGAGACGCTGCAGGCAAGAAACAAGAACAGAATGTCAAAAAAAGAGAACACTCAGAGAAAAAGAAGATATTTAAAGATCTGAGTAAAAAAACAAACAAAAACCCCCACCTTTTTTCAAGAGTAATATTGGAAGATAAATTTATTAGAAGATAAAATATTGGAAGGAACTAGCCACAAAGCTGGGCAAAACCCCCAAAAGGATGGAAAACAGGAAAGAAAAAGTTTTTGAAAATATCTGAGAGTCAACCCAGGACATCTAAAGTCCAACAGGAATTCCTGTAAAACAAAACACAGAACACAAAGGAGAGAAAATTATTGAAGAAATAGTATAGGAACATTCCACAAAGCTAAGGCATATGAGTTTTCTAATGAAAGGTCAGCAAATGATGAACACAGTGAATTGGGGGGGGGGGGAACCTCCCTATTGCACAGGGAAAATTTCAGTGAAATTCAGAATATGTAGAATAATGATAAGAAGTAAACCCTTCAGGGGCACCTGGGTGGCTCAGGTGGTTGAGCATCTGTTCTTCGCTCAGGTCACGAACCTGAGGGGATCAAGCCCCACATGTCAGCAGGGAGTTTGCTCCTCCCTCTTCCTCAGGCCCTCCCACAACTTGGGAGCTCTCCTCTCTAATAAATAAAATCCTTAAAAATAAAGAAAAAAAAAAAAGAAGTAAACTTTCAGAGGGAAACCAACAGTTCTCAAAGAAAGGATCAGGAATCTGAATGGCATCAGACTTCTCAGCGGCAATGCTGGAAGGTTAGAAGACAACAGCATGTACCCTCAAAATTCTGATGCAACGTATTTCCAAACTAAAATTCTAAGCCCAGCCAACTTAAATATGAAGGTAAAATTAAGAACATTTTCCGAAATGCTAGGTCTAAAAATGTTTACTCCCCTCTTCCCACATGCTCCTTAGGAAGCTTTGGAAAAATTTGGTCCACCATACCGAAGAAGCAATCCAAAAAAGAACACAAAGAAGCCAAACAAGAGGAAACTAATCAGAAGAGAGAGATAAAGGGACTACCCAGAATAGTGGCAGAAGGGTAACAGCTACACAGCAGGCCTAGAGAGCAAAAAGTTCAGACTAGAGCAAGAGAGCAAATGGCACCAAGAAAAAAATTAGTCGCCTGATGTTTTTGATGATACTGAGGGGAATTTTACAGCTCCAGCAGAAATTCTGAGGATTCCTTATTGATAAGTATATACAACACTAAGCAACCTGCCCCACCCCAAGAACAGTAAAAACTCTTAATAAATATTTCCTTAACATGATGGGAAGGTGGGAGAGGGAGACAGACAGTTGCAGGAGAACTTGTATACATGCGGGTTAGTGTCACTCTCTGAAGTTGACATCATGTTTAACAGGGAAACATAAATGCATTTCATTTAGAGCCAAGAACAGAACAAAGATGTTCACAAAGCATCGTGTTATTTACTTTTCTGGAGGTATCAGATGATGCCACTGGACAAGAAAAGAAAAGACAGAAACACTGTAAAGGAACAGGTAAAAATGTGATTTCCCAATAGTACCTAGAAAACTGATATGCCAGGAAAACTAATAGGAGTCAACTGAAAAAAGAGGAAGAAAAACACCTTTTATAAACCATAGAGTCACATGTTTGCATTCAAAATCAGTACAGCTGACCCTGAACAACATGGGTTTCAACTGAGCAGGTGCACTTACACGCGGTTTTTCTATCCTGTACTATAAGTGAAATTTCTCTTCCTTATGATTTCCTTTATAACATTTTGTTTTTTCTTGTTTACTTTATTATAAGAATACAGTATACAATATATATAACATACAAAATATGTAATAATCAACTATTATCAGTATGGCTTCCAATCAACACTGTTGGGGGAGTCAAAAGTTATATACAGATCTGCAACTGCACAGGATGGATGGGGTGGTACCCCTAAACCCCACACTGCTCAAGGGCCAACTGTATATCAAAATCACCTTTAAATTGAAAGGCTGGGGCGCCTGGGTGGCTCAGTGGGTTAAGGCCTCTGCCTTCAGCTCAGGTCATGATCTCAGGGTCCTGGGATCAAGCCCCGCAATGGGCTCCCTGCTCCGTGGGGAGCCTGCTTCCTCCTCTCTCTGCCTGCCTCCCTGACTACTTGTGATCTCTCTCTCTCTGTCAAATAAATAAATTGAAAGGCTGGGGGCACCTGGGTGGCTCAGTCAGTTAAGCGTCCAACCCTTCGATTTCAGCTCAGGTCAAGATCTCAGGGTCGTGAGACTGAGCCCCGTGCTGGGCTCTGCACTCAGCAGGGAGTTGGCTTGAGATTCTCTCTCTCTCTCTCCTGCCCCTTCCCCTGGTCATGCTCTCTCTCTCCAATAAATAAATAAAATCTTAAATAAAATAAAATAAAATAAATTTATTAAAGGCTGGATGGAGGACATAATGAAAGAACAGATACCACTTAAGCAGAAACAAAAGAAAAATACCAGAACATAAATTTAGAAGTAAATGGGCAAGATCTATATAAAGATATTAAGGGATATTAAAGAAATCTTGAATACTTGGAAAGGGTTACCTTACTCTTACACAGGAAGTGCCAATATTATAAAGATTTCATCTGGCCTAAACTAATCTATAAATTTAATATGATTTCAATATTTAAAACATTAACAGTCTTATGTTTTTTTCTAACTAGGCAAGCTAATTCTGAAAATTATACAGGAAGTAATAAGAATAACCAAAAAAGGGTACCTGGGTGGTTCAGTCATTAAGCATCTGCCTTAATGCCCCACAATGGGCTCCCTGCTCAGCAGTGAGCCTGCTTTTCCCTCTCCCATTCCCCCTGCTTGTAGTCCCTCTTGCCATCTCTCTCTCTCTCTCTCTGTCAAATAAATAAATAAATAAATAAATAAAATCTTTTTTTTTTTTAAAAAGGCCAAAAAAATAAATTCTGAGTAATTAAAAAGACAATGAGGGAAGATTAACCCTAATTAAACATATTCTAAGATAATGTGACACTGGTACACAAACAATCAGAGTAGATGCAAAGGAATCAAATGGAAACTTTACAGTTGTAAAATGCACTTACTGAAATTAAGAACTCAATAAATAGTTTACCAGCAGATTGGACGCAGCAGAAGAGAGGATTAGTTAACTAGAAGATAGGTCGGTAAAGAGAAAGAAGAGGAAATGGATAGAGAACACAGAACAAAGCATAAAAGACATACGGACATATGGAACATGGAAAAAACACTCTTACATAATCTTAATTGAAGTCCAAGAAAGAGAACTAAATAAGAGCAAACCAGAAGCCATATTTAAAGATATAATGGTCAATAATTTTATAAAGCTAACAAAAAGCAATCAAGGCACATATTCAAAGGCTCTATAAAACTCAAGCAGGATAACTATAAAGAAAACACCTTGGGCAAATCACAGTAAAACTGCTTTAAAAAGAAAAAGAAAAATCTTAAAAGCAACTAAAGAAGAAAAAGACATATTACCTTCAAAGAAGCAATAATAAGACTGATAAATGACAATGGGAGCCAGAAAATAATGAAATAACATCTTCAAAGCGCTGAAAGAAGACCGCTGAAAGAAGACCGCTGCCAATCTAGAATTCTGTACCAGCAAGAACATATTTCAAAAGAAAGGATCAGAAAGTCACCATTCAGCAATCCTCATAATAATTTATCTGAGACAGCCGATAGGAAGATTCAGCAACCCCCACAATAACTGATTAAGAATCATTAATGGTAAAAAGAGTAGATGAAAGTGATTAAAAATAGGATATTTACAAAATCTCAAAGTATCTCCTCAAAAGATACTTATTAATTACAAAAGGGAAAAAGTCTTAACTCTCTAGTGGAGAAACCTGGGAGGCGCCACCTCAGCCAACCAACCAAAGGGAAACCAGCAACAGCGGGACAAACCAGTGTCATACACCTCCTTACACAACGCCCTGAGAACACCACAGTACCACTGCCACGGTATTCCCACGCAAAGTACAGGAACTAAATCCAGTCCTCAGGAAAGAGCAGGGATGTAAACTGAGGTACAGAGTGCAAAACTGTCCTCTTATCCTACAAAAATTTCAAGGTCACAAAAGGCAAAGCCTTCTGTGTTCCAAGTTAGAGGAAGCTAATGAGATAAGAGCAGTCATAAGCAACTCAAGGTCATGGATTAGATGGCAGACCAGGAAAGAAATTTCTTTTTTGCTACAAAGGACATTATTCGGACAACTGACTATATTTGAACTAAGTGCATTGATTACATGATTGAACTTTATCAAATTATTTTCCTGATTTTGATGCATGTGCACATGTGTCTATAGGAAAGGAGAAGGGAAGGGGAGAGAAGTGGGGACAAAGTATATATGGTGAAGTAAATGTCAACATTTGAGGAATCTGGTGAAAGGTATATGGGAATTCATTGTGCTACTATTACAATTTATTTAAAAATATGATTAAGGAGGAGCGACTGGGTGGCTCAATCAGTTGAGTGACCGACTCTTGGTTTTGGCTCAAGTCATGATCTCAGGGTCATGAAATCAAACCTCATGATGGGCTCCACACTCAGCACAGAGTCTGCTTGAGATTCTCTCCCTCTGCCCCTTCACTCACTTGTGCACTCTCTCTAATAAATAAAATCTTTACAAAATATATTAAGTATTAAAAGAGTCATTTCAAAAATCAAAAAGCCTTTTAAAAAATGAAGAGAAATGAAGTCATTTTCAAACAGATAAAATCAGAAGATTCATCACTAGCAGACCTGCACTAAATGAAACACTCAAGGAGTTCTTCAGACAGAGGAAAATGATCCTAGACAGATGGCAGAAATGCAGGAAGGTATGAAGAACAAAGTAAAACCAAATATAAATAAATATAGACTGTATATAATAACAACAATAATGTTTATTATACATTATAATGTTGTTTAATGTTGTTTATTATATATTATATTATATATTATATATATAATGTCTATTATATATATTATATATATTATACGGTTTGAAATCTATGTTGTACTAAACTACAAACATAACACAAAAGGCAGGAAGAGAATAAAGAGAAGTGAAGTGTTCTAAGGAGTAAGCACGTTGGGAAACAGTACAGTTCCTCACTGATATGAGACTTTAGTGAATAAAGATGTGTACTACAATCTCAAGGGCAGTGGTTCTCAAACATTTTGATCTCATGACCCCTTCACATGGGGGATTTCAAACAACTTTTGTTTATTTTATTATTAAGGATTTCAAACAACTTTTGTTAATAAAGATCATATGCACTGATACTTAACCGTATTAGAAATCAAAATCAGAATACCTAAATATATGAACAAATATTAACAGATGCAAAGGGAGAAACTGACAGTAACACGACAGTATGGAACTTTAACACCCCATTATGTCAGTGGCTAGATCATCCAGACAGGAAATTAATAAGGAAACACTGGCCTTGAACAATACATTAGACCAGATGGACTTAATAGATAGATAGACAGACAGATATAGAACATTCCATCCAAAACTACAGAATACACATTCTTCTCAAGTGCACATGGAACATTCTCTAGGACAGATCACATGTTAGGCTACAAAGTAAGTCTCAATAAATTTAAGACTGAAATCAGAGCAAACATCTTTTCTGGCCACAATTTCATGAAACTAAAAATCAGTTACAAGGAAAGAACTGGAAAAAAAAAAAAAAAAAGCTCACAAACATGTGGAGAATGAACAACGTGCCACTAAACAATCAATGGGTCAATAAAGAAATCAAAGAAATGAAAGATTACCTTGAGATAAATAAAAATGAAAACACAATGTTCCAAACTCTATGGGATGCAGCAAAAGCAGTTCTAAGAGGGAAGGTTACAGCAATAGAGGCCTATCTCAAGAAACAAGAAAAATGTCAAATAAATAATCTACCTTACACCTACAGAAACTTAAAACAAACAAACAAACAAACGAAGCCCAAAGTAAGTAGATGGAAGAAGAAAATAATACAGATCGGAGAAGAAATAAATGAAACAAAAACTTAAGAAAAAAAAAAAGACAAATGAAACTAAGCTCTGGTTCTTTGAAAAGATAACTGATAACCCTTTAGCAAGACTCATCAAGAAAAAAGAGAGAGAGTCCAAATAAATAAAATCAGAAATGAAAGAGAAGTTACCAATACCACAGAAATACAAAGGATAAAAAAGACTACTACAGACAATTAATACATCAACCAACTGGACAATCTAGAAGAAATATTTCCTAGAAATATACAATCTTCCAAGACTGAATCAGGAAGATACAGAAAATCAGGAAAAATCAGGAAGATATAGAAAATATGAACAGCTGATTACTAGTAATGAAACTGCATCTATAATCAAAAAACAAAAGTCCATGACCAGATGGCTTCACAGGTAAATTATATCAAACATTTTAAGAGTTAATATTTATCATTCTCAAACTGTTCAAAAAAACTCAAGAGGAAGGTATGTTTCCATGCTCATTCTGAGATCAGCATTACCCTGCTACCTAAACCAAAGATACTACAAAACAAAAACAAAACAAAACTCACACAAGCCAATATCCCTCGTGAACAAAGGTGCAAAAATCTGCAAAACTGCATTCAGCCATATGTTAAGAGGATAAACCACAATCATGTGGAATTTAATCCAAGGATGCAAAGATGGTTCGATATCCACAAATCAAGCAACATGACACACCATGTCAACATATCAAAGGATAAAAAATCAGATCATCTGGGATTCCTGGGTGGCTCAGTCGGTTAAGTGTCTGACTCTGATTTCAGCTCAGGTCATGATCTCAGGGTCATGAGATCAAGCCTTGCATCAGGCCCCCTGCTCAGCGCAAAGTCTGCTGGAGATTCCCTCTCTCTCCCTCTGCCACTCCCCGCATGCTCTCACTCTCTCTAAAATAAATCTTTTTTTTAAAAATCAAGTCATCATCTCAGTTGATGCAGAAAAAGAGCTTGACAAATTCAACATCCACTTATGATAAAAACTCTCAACAAAGTAGGTAGCAAGGGAATGTACCTCAACATAATAAAAGCCATATATTACAAACACCCACAACTGATATCATACTCAATTGGTGAAAAGTTAAAAGTTTTCCCTCTAAGATCAAGAACAAGACAAGGATGTCCACTCTTGTTACTTTTAGTGAATACAGAATTGGAAGTCCTAACCACAGCAGTTAGGCAGGGGAAAGAAAGAAACAGCATCCAACTTGGTAAGGGAAAAGTAGAACTATCATTGTTTGCCGATGACATGATACTATATACAGAAAACCCTAAAGCCTCCACCCAGAAACTATCAGAATAAATGAATTCAGTAAAGTTGTAGGATACAATATCAACACAGAGAAATCTGTTGTGTTTCTACACACCAATAACTACTAGAACGAGAAACTAAGAAAACAATCCCACTTATAATTGCATCCAAAAGAATAAAATACCTAGGAATTAAACCAAGAAGGTGAAAGACCCATACTCTGAAAACTATGACACTGATTAAAGAATTTGAAGACAACACAGATAAATAGAAAGATAACCATGTTCATGGATTGAAAGAATTAATATCGTTAAGGGCTGTCTGGGTGGCTCCAACAGTTAAGCATCTGCCTTCGGCTCAGGTGATGGTCTCAGGGTCCTAGGATTGAGCCCCTCATCAGGCTCCCTGCTCAGCAGGGAGTCTGATTCTCCTCCCTCTCCCTCTGCCCCTCACTCCACTTGTACTCTCCCTCTCTCTCACTTTCTCTCTCTCAAATAAACAAAAACCTTAAAAAAAAAAAAGAATACTGTTAAAATGTCCACAGTACCTAAAGCAATCTACATATTTAATGCAATCCCTATCAAAATACCAGTGATGTTTTTCACAGATCTAGAACAAATAATCCTAAAATTTGTATGGAATCACAAAATGTCCTGACTAGCTAAAGTGATCTTGAGAAGGAACAAGCTGGAGGATATATCATGCTCCCAGATTTCAAACTATACTACAAAGCTACAATAATCAAAACAGTATGGGACTAGCACAAAAACAGACACAAAGATCAATGGAACAAAGACCCCAGAAATAAGCCCACTATATATGACCAATTAATCTACAATACAGAAGACAAGAATATACAATCGGGGAAAGGTAGTCTCTTCAATAAATGGTACTGAGAAAATTGGACAGCTACACATAAAGGATGAAACTGGACCACTTTCTTACACCACATACAAAAACAAATTCAAAATGGATTAAAGACTTAAATTAAGACCTGAAACCATAATGCTCCCAGAAGAAAAAGGCAGTAAGTTCTTTGACATTGGTCTTAGTAATATTCTAGATCTGTCTCCTCAGAGAAAGACAACAAAAGCAGAAATAAACAACTGACACTACTTCAAACTAAAAAGATTTTACACAGCTAAGGAAACCATCAATGAAACAAAAAGACAACCTCCTAATTGGGAGAAGATATTTGCAGATAATATACCCATCAGTGGTTAACATCTAAAATGTGTAAAGCATATATATAACTCAATATCAAAAACACAAACGGGCACCTGGGTGGCTCAGTGGGTTAAGCCTCTGCTTTTACCTCAGTTCATGATCTCAGGGTCCTGAGATGGAGTCCCATACCCGGCTCTCTGCTCAGCAGGGAGCCTGCTTCCCCCTCTCTCTCTACCTGCCTCTCTGCCTACTTGTGATCGATCTCTCTCTCTCTCTCTCTCGTCAAATAAATAAATAAAATCTTTTTTTTTTTAAAAACCCACAAACAATCCAATTTAAAAATAGGCAGATGACCTAAAAATAGAGATTTTTCCAAACAAGACATACAGATGGCCAACAGGCACATAAAAAAGATGCTCAACATCACTAGCCATCAGGGAAATGCACATTAAAACCAAAATGAAGTATCACCTCACACCTGTCAGAAGGGCTGTTATCAAAAAGACAAGAAAGAACAAGTGTTGGCAAAGATACAGAGAAAACGGAACCCTCCTACACTGTTGGTTGGGAATGTAAATTAGTGTAAACACAATGGAAAACAGTATGGAGTTTCCTCAAAACATTAAAAATAAAACTATCCTACAATCTAGCAATTCCACTTCTAGGTGCTTATTCAAAGAAATTGAAAACTCTAATTCAAAGAGACATACACACGCCTATGTTCATCGTAGCACTGTCTGCAACAGCCAAGATCTGAAGCAAGCTAAGGGGTCTTCCAACCAATGAACAGATAAAGAAAATCTGGTATATAAACAACAGAATATTACTCAGCCACTAAAAAATGAATGAAATCTTGCCATTTATGATAACGTGGATGAACCTAGAGGATGTTAGGCTAAGTGAAATATCAAAGACAAATACTGTATGATTTCACTTCTACATGAATCTAAAAAAATAAAGCAGAAATAGACTCAGAGAGACAGAAAACTGATGGCTGCCAGAGGGAAGGGGGAAGGAGGTGAACAAAATCAGTGAAGGGGATTAAGATGCACAACCTTCTAGTTACAAAGTAAGACACAGGGATACAATGTACAGCAAAGGGAAGATAGTCAATAACACTGTAACCACTTTGTATGGTGACAGATGGTAACCAGCCTTATCCTGGCAACCATTTCATAATGTATATAAATACTGAGTCACTATGTTGGACACCTGAAACTAATATAATATTGTATGTCAATCATTCCTCAATTAAAAAATCAAAACTGAAGGGGCGCTTGGCTGACTCAGCCGGAAGAGCATGCGACTCTTGATCCCTGGGTTATGAGTTCAGGCCCAGTGCTGAGTGCAGAGATTAATTAAAAAGTCTTGGAGCGCCTGGGTGGCTCAGTGGGTTAAGCCTCTGCCTTCGGCTCAGGTCATGATCCCAGGGTCCTGGGATCGAGCCCGGCCTCAGGCTCTCTGCTTGGTGGGGAGCCTGCTTCCTCCTCTCTCTCTCTGCCTGCCTCTCTGTCTACTTGTGATCTCTGTCTGTCAAATAAATACATAAAAAATCTTAAAAAAAAAAAAAAGAGTCTTTAAAAAAATATCAAAACTGGGACGCCTGGGTGGCTCAGTTGGTTGGGTGGCTGCCTTCGGCTCGGGTCATGATCCTGGCGTCCTGGGACCGAGTCCCACATCGGGCTCCTTGCTTGGCAGGGAGCCTGCTTCTCCCTCTGCCTCTGCCTGCCACTCTGTCTGCCTTTGCTCACTCTCTCTCTCTCCCTCTCTCTCTGACAAATAAATAAATTTTAAAAAATATATCAAAACTAAGAAATTTAAAAATAATTCAGTTAAAAATAATAGTAATAAACTTACTACATATTAATATGAATAATATTTTTATTAAAAAAAACAAAACAAAACAACATAAGTAGGGGCTCCTGGGTGGCTCAGTCAGTTAACCATCCAAGCCTTGGTTTCAGCTCAGGTCATGGTCTCATGCGCCATGAGACTGAGCCCCTCTGCCCCTCAGCGGGGACTCTGCTTGAAGATTCTCTTCCTCTGCCACTCCACTCACTTGCACGCACAATTGCACGCTCTCTCTCAAATAAGTAATCTTAAAAAAAAGAAATAATTAGTTTCCAGAACAAAAAATAATTACTGAGAAGGGTAGCACAATTTAACTTTTCTGCAAATCTCTTTTATGTCTGGCTTAATGGAAGACAACAGGATTCTCATATCTGTTGTGATATGCTGGTGCGGCTGAAGCAAAAGAAGAAAATACAGAGTAGTAAAAATATATAGCGCAAAAAGAGAGGAGTCTTATTTACTTCTTTATTTTGTATTTGAGAGAGAGAGCATGAGCATGAGTCAGGGACAGAGTCGGGGCAGAGGCAGAGGGAGAAGCAAACTGCCCGCTGAGCAGGGAGCCCAACATGGGGCTCGATCTCAGGACCTCCAGATTATGACCTGAGCTGAAGTCAGATGCTTAACCTACTGAGCCACCCAGGTGGCCCAAGAGAAGTCTTTTAATAGCTTTCTCAGGTAATTGTGGATATTCTTCTGTGATATTACACCAAAACTCTACAAGTGGCAGTTTCGTTTCATTTCTTTTTCCTTTCCTTTTCTTTTTCTTTTTCTTTTCTTTCTTTCTTTCTTAAGATTTTGTTTAGAGTGAGAGAGAGAGAGAGAGCACAAGTGGGGGGAGCGGCAGGCAGGGGGAGAAGCAGACTCCCTGCTGAGCAAGGAGCCTGATGTGGGACTCATCCCAGGAATCACAACCTGAGCTGAAGGCAGCCGCTTAACCAACTGAGCCACCCAGGCGTCCCCACAAGTGCCAGTTTCTTAAGGAGTCATTGCAATGTGGTATCTGAAATTCTATCAGTAACTTCCATATTCTGTTCCATTAAAATCTATTGGTCTATCTTGCACTTTGAAGATTTTATTTATTTGACAGACAGAGATCACAAGTAGGCAGAGAGGAAGGCACAGAGAGAGAGGAGGGTGAAGCAGCTCCCTGCTGAGCAGAGAGCCCAATGCGGGGCTCGATCCCAGGACCCTGGATCATGACTTGAACTGAAGGCAGAGGCTTTAACCCACTGAGCCACCCAGGTGCCCCAACATACTTTTTATATACTATCAAAACAGCACACTCATTAGATCACCATGATCTCCTCAGAATTCATTAACTGTGGGGAAACTGCCTAGTTCACAGTGGTGGATACATGTTTTTCCAAAATTCTAATTTCACTTGAAAGTTCAACTTTTATTACTGACAACAAATACTGTCAGTCTGCTTCCCACAAAACAACAGGCTCATTTTATTCTTTTTTTTTTTGAGACTGTGTCTTCCAAACACTTAAGTCTGACTTGATCACAGCGTCTCTGTCACTCCCTCAAGTAAAACTGATATCCAAGAAAAAAAGCAGCTAGTTCGGCTCATAACTCAAACAATCACACAAGAGCTTCTCAGGCACCCACTCTGCCGCAAACGCAGAAGGACTTAATGCCTATTGCCTATTCCGTCACATGAGTATTACAAAGATGCATACTCAAGTGGCAAGATTTAATGAAATTAATCATTTTCACTCTTTCATCAAGGATGGTCTTCAGTGAAATGGCATTTTTTTAAACTGCTAGTGCACAGCAGTAGAAACTACAGCGAGAGGCCAGCAGGTTTACCCAGCCTTGCTTCTACAGGGTCACTGCCAACGTCAACATGGTGAAGAGGTAAATAATGTCTTAATGCTGGCTTTGACAATCATTCTGACCTGTCTCCCTGAAAGGGTTGTGGGGGACCCCAGAGCTCCACAGACCTAAAACTTAGAAAACTTCTAATCTACTCTAAGGACAGAAAGAACTGCAAAGATAGCTCAAACTTTCTTAAGCTCCTCAGTGAGAGAAAGACTGATGATAATATTAGTTTGTAACTTAAAAACCATTTTTCTTTATGAGAAACAATAAATGATAATTGTACAAAACTTCTGAAAAATCCAGTTTTTCACTATAAGATATAAATGCAAAATAAGAGACAAAAGGAAAATCTTGTAATATTGTTTGAATTGTGTGTATACATATACATGTAAGTTATCATGTGAAAAAAAGAAAACCATGTGTGTGTGTGTGTAAAACCAGTGTCCAGATTCCAGCTTCTAATTAACATTCCTACTAAACAACACTTGAGGAAAATGTCTAATGCCTGGCTTAGGTCACAGACAGTAAAAGGTGCACCTGAGACATTTGTGCCAGAAAGCAAAGGACCCAGGAGCTAACCTGAACGAGGTACCCACTGATCTAACTTGGAACAATGTGAGCATTAAAATGAAATATGATAATAATGAACTATAATACTCTGATCTAAAGAGTATACGGTGATACTCGAAGGAAAGTGAGAGCAAGAGAGAGAGAGAGACAGAAAAAGGAAGGTGAGAAAGTTCTTCTTTATAGAAAAATACTACGCAATTAATGTATATAAAACAATAAAATTAGGAAATTACTATTTTTTAAATCCCAAAGAAACAGCTGACTCAAGCAAGGATCTCCAGTGGTCGCTAAAACCATCGAATGACAGGTTCTTGAGCACTAAGAGAACATGCCCTCGAAGAAGCACTTCTCAGATAACTTGTTACAAAGGAGAATTTTACAGTGGCAAAATCTGGTAGCTATCTGACGAACCAAGAGAGCGACTTAATGCCACCATTAGCAAGAATCTGACATTTCTCACCTTCTGATGTGAAACGCTAATAAAGACATGATATTGCTTATCAAGTATCCTTGCCAAAAATGTTTAATTTCAACCTTATCAAGGGGAAACAATGAGACAAATCCAGTATGTATGATGTGCTATAAAACTGACCTGACTGACCTTTTCGAAACAGTCAATGACAAGTAAAACAAGAAAAGGCAAGAGGACAGTTCCTGATGAAGAGACACAGCAGCAAAATGCCCTGCATGAGCCCCAGACTACAGGGTATGGAAGAAATTTGGGGACTAGGAAAATTTAAGTATGGGCTACATGTGAGACCATTTTATGGAATTAGTGTTAATCTCCTAGGTGTGACAAGGTGCTGTGGTCACATGAGAGAACGCCCTATTTGGGGAGACAGGCTGATGTAAGTGGGGTTGAAGTGTCATGGTACCTGCAACTTACTTTTAAAATGGGAAAAATAAGTGTGTGTGTGTGTGTGTGTGTGTGTGTAGAAAGAGTGAGAAAGAGAGAAAGCAAGTGTGGCAAAATGTTAACAACTGAGAGACTGGATAAGAGGTATCTGAGGTATCTGGATGTTGAGTGCACCATTCAATTCTTCAGTAGTTCTGAAATAAATTTTATTCAAAGTAAAAAGATGGAAAAAAAGAAAAAAGAAGCAGCCCAGGTTGGAAAGAATATGCACAGGCAGGATCTGATCCTATAAGCAATGAAGAACTTGCTTGGTGCTTGGGTGCAAAGTTGACTGGGCCTCTGACTCTTAGTTTCTACTCAGGTTGTGATCCTGGGGTCGTGAGATCCAATCCCGAGTCGGGCTTGGCGCTCAGTGGGGAGTCTGCTACGGATTCTCTCTCTCTCCCTCTCCCTCTGCCCCTCCCACCAGTGCGCCCACATGAATGTATGCTCGCTCGCTCGCTCTCTCAATGAATAAATCTTAAAAAAAAAAAAAAAAAACACGAAGAGCTACCCCAAGTTTCTGTGCAGGGAAGAGACAGCTTAAAGCAGAGTTCAAATCTTACCATCTGGTGACAATGCACAGAGGGACAAGATCTGGTGACAATGGCAGCCCCAGTGCCCTACCCTTCAGTTATCCAGCCCCACATTAATAAAACGACTCCATGTTCCATCCATTCCCATAATCTGTCTCAGGGTGAGGGTAGCAGCAGCCTGAGGGCACAGAAGGTGCCATTAGTGCACACCTCCTTGAGACAGGAGAGGTCACCTGTGATGTCCCATGGTATTCTCCTCTTACGTACTCTTGAAGTCAAAAACTTGCCCTTTTGCCCCAGACTTTACAGTGTGTGTAGGAAGGGCTGTGGTGGTGCTGGCCAGGGCAGCAGCTCTACTGGCCACCAGCCCTTCCGCCTCCCTCTCCGAGGCGGTGGCTCTGTTTCACACAGGGAGCAACACTTCTGGATTCTAGTCACTGATTTACTAGCCAAGTGACTTTGGAAATCATGTCCACTGTCTTTCAGCTTTTCCGCCTGAAAAAATGGAAATAATGTTGACTTTCTAGTCTAATACCAAGTTGTTACGAGCATGTCAAACATTTTTGGTCAAAGAATACATATTGGCTAACATAGGTTAAAAGTCTAGGGATTGTTATTATTTCTTTCATATTCCTATGCCTTTCATTTCTAAACTGATGCTTTGAATAGAAACATTTCACTTCCTTGAGCACATGTATTTGATTAATCCTGTTCTGGGAGGCCCAGTCAAAATAATAACAAAGTCATATAACACTGGAAAGAGAAAATGTTATTTCCACATAATGTGTTACTAAGAAAACCAATAAGAACAATTAGGACTACTAAAAAGAAGGCAGAAAGATAATTTTTAAAGCATAAAAATCCATAGCTTTCCTAAATGTTGGCAAAGATTAGAAAATATAAAAAAATTAAGGCCCTGTAAGTGTAAATGCAAGAATAGTGTCAAACTTCTCCCTGATATGAGGAAGTGGAGATGCAACGTGGGGGGCTGGGGGGAAAAGAATAAATGAAACAAGATGGGATCGGGAAGGAGACAAACCATAAAAGATTCTTAATCTCACAAAACAAACTGAGGGTTGCAGGGTGGTGGGGGGGAGGGTGGTTGGGTTATAGACATTGGGGAGGGTATATGCTATGATGAGTGCTGTAAAGTGTGTAAACCTGGCGATTCACAGACCTGTACCCCTGGGGCTAATAACACATTATATGTTTATTTAAAAAATTAAAAAACTATTTAAAAAAATGAACAGTGTCAAACTTCATCAGCAAGGACCATAGTTTACTTGAAAGATACACCACCTTCATGAGTGGAAAACTGTGTATCGCTAAGATGCCAATTCTCTCCAAAGCCATTTCTACATTGGATGTAATTCCAAATTCCAAAAGGATTTTTATTTTTGATTAGCATGGGGAGGGGTAGGATCAAGAAGGAGAGAAGGAAACCTGATAAAGTGATTTGAACATGAGCTTAGAAGTACACAAGGGCCACGGGGTGGCCTGGGTGGCTCAGTCGGTTAAGCATCTGCCTTCAGCCCAGGTCATGATCCCAGGGTCCTGGGGTCGAGTCCCACGTCAGGCTCTTTGCTCGGCGGGGAGCCTGCTTCTCCCCTTCCCTCCATCTACCACTCCCCCTGCTTGTGCCCTCTCTGTTAAATAAATTTTAAAAATCTTAAAAAAAAAAAAAAAGTAGTACACAAGGGCCAGAAAAGCCAGGAATATTCTTCCAAAGTACAAAGGGAGAGTACAACTTACACTACACGGATAAAAAAATGTAACTAGTCTACAACAATCGAGATAACAACAAGCAATACATATATCCGAGAACAAGAATAGATCATCCTTGACCGCACATCAGCATACTTAAGAGTTTCATATATAATAACAGTGACATGACATGAGCGGGCAAAAATGGTGCTGGAACAATCGAGTTGGTCACTAGGAAGAAAGAAAGTTCTCTCTCCTGTGGCTCTACTTACAACAAATCAAATTCCATACAAGAAAACTAAATGCATAAAAGAAGAGAAATAGGTGAATATTTCTATGCTGTTGAGGTGTGTGTGTACCTGGGCACCGGCTTTACACAGTGACTGGGTTCACGGAGCTCATGTGCGGGCTCACGCGCACCAGGGGCAGCTGTCGACATGGGAGCCTGCACAGGCTGTCAAAGCACAGGCCGGCAATGCGCAAGGAGACGAAGACAAGCCCATTTCCTTACCCCGGGTTCCCTTAGAGTTCCACTCTAAGGTCTTTACTCTAAAAAGGTAATCACAAAAGGAAGAAAATGCCTATTTCTCAAGGATATTAAAGAAGGGCTGCTACAGTGGTAACAAGCAGAAATCATCTAGATGTCCACCTAGGGGACCGGCTAAAGCAAGCGACGGCACAGACTCTCAGCAGATACCAGGCAGCAATGATAACGGATGGCAGGGACCTGTAGTTATGAACATGAACTTGGGTCCCAGACACAGCGTCACGTGGGGATCAGGGGAAGGATGGGAGGAGAAGCAAAATCCAGGTGGTTTTCTCAATGCCTCTAAGGTGGGACCCAGCTGTTCCAACAGAAGCCAAAGGGCAGAGAAGCTCTAAGCTCAGCTTCTTGATCTGTGGCACCACCCCTCCTGACCCTGGACCCAAGTCACAGATTCTTCCAGGTGCCTCAGTCTCTCAGTCTATAAAATGGAAATTTTAAAATGTCACTGCCCTTATGATCCCCTCCACTGTCCCCAGGGTGCTCTGAGGATTCATTAGCTAGTATTTGTGAAGTGAGTTGCTGTACTGAGTTACTACAGAAAATTTTCCATTAGGTTCATCAGCTCTTGAAAGTTCTTATGCAAAACTGAATAAGTTTTGATGAAATGCCCCAAAGACAAGCAAGAGTGATAATAATGAAGCAGGAGAAGAAAAACCCGGCAACCCTGTCCCCTCCCCCTCCACGGCAGGCAGCACGGCTGCCCGAGTTTCATCAGCTCTCCCCCAGGATGAGGTCAGCGCACACAGGCTGCCTCAGGCCCTCCAAGGGGACGATTATCACACTGTAACCAGAGTCCCCAGGGCTCCTTATTAGTATAATAGAAACCCTTCGTACTCTCATAGAGACTGGCAGGGACTGTGAACCTAAAAGGAACACAGCATCTCAGCACCCCCACCCCAAGTTACCGAAGAGCTCATGCCCTAATGAGGGGCACGGGGACAGATGTGCACGGCTCCCCTTTGCCATGTGTCAGCCTATCCTGTGGAATTCTGACTGCAGCTGCCAAGCTCTGGGACGAACCGGGGAGAAACAGAGCAGCTTGCAGAGGCCAGAGCGTTAACAGTAGCACAAAGTGCAGCCAGGGGCACGGGGAGACAAAGGTCACGCCACTGACAGGGCAGACAGGACCCACGGCTAATCCCCGTCATTCACCGAGACCCCAGCGCTGCATCCCGGCATAGGACAAATCCTGCCAGCAGCCGTGAACACCGGCAGAGGAGGCCGTATGGGGAGGGGCGACCCCTCTCCCTCTGGCCCCGCGCTCAATGTCCAGCCTGGACTGGGAGTGCCAGCCCTGTAAGTCGGAACGCTTTGCCCTGACAGTCTGTGCCATGCACATTCTTTAAAATTATTCCGCTTCCTTCCTTCCCTAATTCCTGTCTCTCTTTCTGTCTCACCCGGCCTCCTCTCCAATCTATTCCTGTGTGTCCCAGGGGGCCAGCGTGAAGCAAGTCCTACGGTTCTGATGCAACGCCTGGCCACAGGTGAGACCCGGACTCTTCTGGAAACCTAATGAACGGGCAACAGCAGCTTGTGTTCTTCTTGACAGCACACAGGTGCTGGTAAATACCGATCTCCGGGGTATTCTCGGTAAACACAAGCACCAAGGCCCCTCACCCTCACGGGGGCACACACGCACACACGCACACGCACACTCACAACCTCCCCGGCTCTGCTCTTGCACCTCAAAAACAAATTATTTAACTATTCTCTTCCCTGAGGATTAGAGCTGTAATTTCAAACCCACAGCTCCTCGGCTTGTCTCTCACACATGCAGAACATTCTGATAGGTTAAATGCTGCCATTTAATTACTATAATGAGAGGTGCTTTTTTTGGGTTTCCTTAAACATTGATTTTTCCCTCTCGTTTTACACTGGAAGTCATCTTAACATGTTTTTCTCCATAATTTTCCCCATCCCCCCCTCCCACTGCCACCATGTGAACAGGGAAGGAGGAAGGAGAAAGGCTCTTTAGGTCAATGTCTTGAAAAGTTACCAGAGGGGAAAGGATGCCAATACCACACATCCAAAACATTCATTAACAATTTCTTTTTAATATAATGTTTAAAAATCTAAATCTAAAAAAAGGCAGAAGAGCCAAAAGCCATCAAAGCAGACTACGACAGTGACCATCCCAGACAGAAATGGTCAGTGAGAGACCTGATCGGGCTGGGGTAGGGGGAACGTGTGGGGACAGGGAGCCGTCCTGCAGATGACTCTAATGCGGGGGGAACCAGAGGGGTGAATTCTGGAGATATCCAGCTTTAAAGCTGCCCCAAAACAAATAAGGAGACTGTTTTCCATGAAAAGGCTGGACAAAAACCAACTGAGCAAGATCTCTACAGGGAAGAAACCTGCTCTCACGTATGCTTTTTTGAAAAAGGTGTGCAACCTACATGATTTCTAAAACTGCAGATCACAGGGCACCGGGCTAGCTCAGTCGGTTAAGCGGCTGCCGCAGCTCAGGTCATGATCCCAGGTTCCGGGCATCGAGCCCCACATTGGGCTCTCTGCTCAATGGAGATCCTGCTTCTCCCTCTCCCTCTGCCTCCCACTCTGCCTACTTGTGCTCTCTCTTTGTCAAATAAACAAATAAATAAATAATTCTTTTAAAAAATAAATAAATAAAACTGCACCAAAACAAGTGCACTCTCCCCGAGGCATGGGTCGGAAGGGAGCCACAGGACAGTCTGAGGCTGAGTGTCTACACCTGGGGTGGAGCTAGACCAGCACCAGAGGAGCAGTTTGAGGAAGGAAAATGCTCTTCCTCATTCCTCCTCCAGGGGACCTGCACTGAGCTCTGCGACCTCCCAGGGAGTCATCCATCACTAACAGCACTAACTGGGTCTCTTTCGCTCTCACTCCTGCTGGAGCTGCTGCCTCAGGCTTTCTGTCTAAGCCCCACGCGCTTTTTACCCCTCTGACTCATAGATTCATAAGAGTTAAGGTACCGAGAAGGCCATCTGCTACCAGAAAACCAAGGCACATGCAGGGTCAGGTCGTACACTGTGCAGAGAGGCCTTGACACTCATGGAGACATCAGCAGAGCCTACTGGCCGTCATGAGTAGGTTAGTGGAAATACATACAAATATAAAAGGACCAAATAAATAAATAAAATAAACAGCCAAACAGGACAGATGGCGGGGGAGAGAGGAGCTTTCTGGAAGAGTATTTCCAGTGGCAGCCCACCATGATCCTGATCCGATTCAGTGGGACCCTCTTCTTGGAAAGGAGAGGCAAGCTTCACCAGGAAGCAATGACCGCCTTCTCATAGAGAAACCATTTCCAGGAGCACCTGGGTGGCTCAGTGGGTTAAGCCTCTGCCTTCAGCTCAGGTCATGATCCCAGGGTCCTGAGATCAAGCCCAGCATTGGGGCTCATCAGGGAACCTGCTGTCCCTCTTCCTCAGCTTGCTAAGCTCTGGGGGGGTGAGGTGTGAGTGGGTGGCTCAGTGGGTTAAAGCCTCTACCTTCGGCTCGGGTCACGATCTCAGGGTCCTGGGATCGAGCCCCGCATCGGGTTCTCCGCTCGGCGAGGAGCCTGCTTCTCCCCCCCTCTCTGCCTGCCTCTCTGCCTACTTGTGATCTCTGTCAAATAAATAAATAAAATCTAAAAAAAAAAGAGAGAGAGAGAGAGAAGCCATTTCCAGATAAAATACCACTTGCTTCACAAATGCCATCTTCTCTAGCTTCAGAGAGCTTCCAACGTCAGTGAGACCACTCATCAGTATCTGCACAGAGAGCACATCTGACAGTCACCACGTGGAAGCCATGTGGTGAGACCCACACCACGCTACTGGTGTCTGACAGTGACACACCGTGGTGCAGCCACCAGTGTAAGCACTAATCACATGGGGACCCTCTCTGGACCCCATGTTGTCTGACTCCCAGACCGGTACTCTCTCCACTCTATCTGTTCTCCTCCACCCAGGTCCCCAGGCCAAAACCTTGACAGTGAGCGCAGATGCCTCTCATGCCTGCACTCCTTCCATCACTCGGCGACCAATGCCTGCAGATTCGACTTCCAGACCGTCCCTAACCCATCCTCTCCAACCCCACAACAACCGCCCTTGTCCACCCATCATTTCTCACCTGAATTACTGCACCAAACTCCCAACTGCTACCCGGCCTCCAGAGAGAGCTTTCTCAAACACAAACAGCACATATTACTCAACATAAAACCTTCAGTGCTTCCCCACCATCCATGTAATAAAATCCAAACCCCGAGTTACCATACCTAAGGTCTGACCCCTTTCTACCTCTCCAACTTTCCAGCCTGTTTTCTGAACTCCAGGCCATTCCTGCTGTCAGAGAAAAATGGTCCCATCCCATCCCTGCAGAGATTAAAGTCAGCCACTGCTCCCCAAACCCTAAAGACAACTAATCCTCTTGGGGAGACCTATAAGGGTAACTTCCCCTATAATGATGCCTTTCCTAACCCTTCCACTCTAATCCTCCTGCCCCACCAAAGAACTGGTCACCCCCTCCTCTGAGCCCCTCCACATACACCTATTAGAGCCCTGTAATCTGTTACCACGCATACAACGCCTGTTTACACATTGTGGAACCTCAGTAGACCACGAATATTAAATCTTATTTTTATATTTTCGGCGCTTAGCACAAATGTTGGCCACAGAGAAAACGGGCATTTACTAAATTAGAGAATGGATGGATGGATTTCCCACTGAATCATACTGTCTCTGTGTATGAAACTGGGAACTAGCAATTCATAAAAGATATATATAGACATATACCCAACAGTCCATATAAAGGAGAAACAAACTCAGAGCTATGATTCTAAGAAGCAGAAAATTTAAAAATGCTTGTTTCACCTGAAAATGCTTTATAACTTCCTGACCATGTTTGTTCTCAGACTGACCTGAAAACTAGTTTGCATCCTGGATCCATCCCCGGCTGGAAAGGGAGCAGAGCTACGGAGAATTAAAGAACTGATCCAGGATTAAACTTCTGCGATGAATATTCACCAGCAAGTAGCTGAGAACCAACCATACTGTGTGTACTACTCTCAGCTCATCATGAGATGCTTTTAAACAAATACCTACCATTTCCGCAAACCAAACAGAGCAATTATGGTAAGGCCTTGTTAGCGTTCAGCTGTACACGCGATACGCATTAACGGCCCCAGAACCACCTCAAAATAATCTCAAAGCCAGATCTGTGTCGCTGGGGCAAGGCTTCCTAGGGCACCAGACTCCGGGGTTCCGGGTAACGTGATGACATCCGCGCTGACGGAGGTGAGCTCTGCTCTGTGGAGGTTCAGCTCCTGAGAGTGGATCTTAAAGGTGAGGCACAGCGGCTCAGGAGAAAGTCGATTTAATTTGTTTAACATCATAAAGAGGGACATTTCCACATGGACAGCAAGGACATGAATATCATGTGTGTATGGCAGAATTATAAACGCATTTTTGGCGAAATTCAATAAAGCTGATTCTACTGCATAAGGTCAGCAATTTACTATAAAAAATGATATGATTGCAATTTTTAATATAACCCATGTATTTGCTGCAAGATGCTCTAGAAGATTGTGTGATGCAACCATTCGACCTCTCTGCTAGAGCAGAGATCACCCTGTTTACCCTTTACTGTCCTGATAAAAGCCTCCACACAGAACAACAAAGTCAACAGCGTTTCTGAATACAGCCATCCTCTCAAACCCGAACCTTCCTCTCCTCGAACACAAGAATAAGCTCTCTAGGCAAGAGCCCTCGCAGAAGGCAGCGAGAAAATCCCACTAAATAAAACTAAAATTACATTCAACTTCTACTCCTGATCACAGAAATGTATGTGAAAAGGCGTGCAGGAAATAAACCACCGCTGTGGTCACTCCAGCTCTCCTTGCTAATGACAGGACTCTTCGAGGAGAGCGTCCCAGTCCGCATGAGCACACGGTGCACTGAAATTCAACGGCCCAGTGGCGGCAGACACCTGCTCCTCAGCTTCAGCGGGCTGCCCAAAGCCTCCACACCCACGGGCACTTTTTTTGAGGAACTAATTCAGGTTAGCATGAAGATTAAATGAGTAAACGTATGTGAGAACGCTTTTTTAAATGTAAAGCAATCTATAGAGGCTAGCGGCGATCCTACAGGCGGTATCAAATCACCTTGGGCTTACGAGTCACGGTAACTGCATCCCTAGTAGTTTCTACGGTCTCAGCACCAAGTTCTCCAATGACATGGGTTTTTGTGTCCCCACTGCGTGCACTCAGCACAGTGCTCAGCAGACCACACACTAGGAATGCCTGGAGAACAGGGATGAACTTGGTCATGGATGATATGAAACATTACAGACTGACGGATATGAAACTCCAATGGAACTTTTCTCTGGCTTCTCCAGACGGAAGCTGGTAAGATGTCACTCTTCTTTTCACTCATGACTACTATGGGTTCTTGGGTCACATCAGGCTCCTTTTCTGCCTTGGAGTCTTTGAGATGGCTGTTGCTCGGCCAACACTCTTGTTCTTTGTAGCCCGGTTTCAGCGACCCTCCTGATGCAAACACTCCTGCCCCCACCCTCCCAATACCCTCTATCAGAGCACCTTTGCTTCACTGTGACAATTCTGCACATTTCACACTTTGGTCTCCACCCCAGAATGCTGCTTTATCAACCCTGATATTCTTGGTCCTAGGGCCAGCAAAATGCCTTGTAAAAAAACAGGCTCAATAAATGCTTGCTGGATGAATGCATGAATGAAGGGTAAAAATCTTTCAAAATCAGGTATTCAGGTCTTGCACACAACGACACTATTTTCTGTTCTATTTTAGTACTTAGTCTGCTCTTTTCAGGACTGCTTCACGCAGAGGCTCTGACTGAAAAAAACTGTAAGTAAATATCAGAAATGGACTCAAAAGAGGTCATCATGAATCTCCATATTTATTCTCTCTCAATTACATTCTATACAAATTAGCTCCGTTTGTAAGTTAAACCGATTTTTCTAACAGCCTCTTCTTCAAACTCAACCTGTGTTCTTTCGGCCAAGACCCCAAATTTTGCAATTAGAATAATTTAATTGACAATTCTGTTTGTGACTCGCAAAGCAGGAGAGGGTATGGCTTTGTTCTTCAGCTTCACAGGTTTACCCCTGTCAGTGGTAAGATACTTTTCCTGTCGGCTGAGAGTACAGATCCAGCTTGAAGCCCAAAACAGAGTGGACGAGAGCCCCGTTCCTCTGCACTTTTAGGTTTTGTTGAAAAGATGACATTTGTGTGGTTGTGATATTTAATTTATCACACAGGGTCATGATTTTTTCCCCTGAAATGCCATGATAAAGTAAACTTCAACTTTATGAATGAAAGCCTTGGCAATCATTTAACAAACTGAAAATCTACACAAAACTTAAAGACCACCGTCTTACTACAGACAATCTCCTCAACAATCTAATTACAGAAAGATTGCTCGAAAGGGCTTTCAAACTAAAAAGAATAATTAACAGTAAGAGACTGGAGTGCTACCAAGTCTTCTGTCTGCTGAAAGGGGCGACACCTGAGAAGACTAGCGCCTACCAGGCTGGTTTCAAAACCAGACGCAGGCCTGTGGAAAGCTGGAAGGGAAAAAGTAGTCGAGTTGTTCAATGGAAACAGGAGCCTGCTTGCCCCATCATGCTGCTGCCTCCAGACCGTTAGGAGCGACCTCTACTCACTATCCCAAATGGAAAGAAGATAGAGCTGTCGACTGACCAACGTAGCAAGCCTACAACGAAAAGTAAATTTAAAATAAAAGCACACGAGGGGTGCCTGGGTGGCTCAGTGGGTTAAAGCCTCTGCCTTAAGCTCAGGTCATGATCCCAGGGTCCTGGGATCAAGCCCAGAGTCAGGCTCTCTGCTCGGTGGGAAACCTGCTTCCCCCTCTCTCTCTGCCTGCCTCTCAGCCTACTTGTGATCTCTGTCTGTCAAATGAATAAATAAAATCTTTTTATAAATAAATAAATAAAAACACACTAACTCATGCTTCACAAATACAGATATTCTTTTTTTTTTAATTTATTTATTTGTCAAAGAGAGAGGGAGGGAGAGAGAGAGAGAGAGAGCGAGCACAGGCAGACAGAGTGGCAGGCAGAGGGAGAAGCAGGCTCCCTGCGGAGCAAGGAGCCCGATGTGGGACTCGATCCCAGGACGCTGGGATCATGACCTGAGCCGAAGGCAGCCGCTTAACCAACTGAGCCACCCAGGCGTCCCAATACAGATACTCTTAACACATGCACACACACAGCAGGAGAGGCTCACAAATGTTAATATAATAATGGACTGGTACATGAATGAATACCATTCAAAGTTAGTTGAAAATCTTTCTAACTATAGTCCGGTCAACATAAAACATTGTAAAGCAGAGATTGCCTCATGTCGGACCTTAGGTTAAACGTCCCACGTTCCCCGGACAAACTCACGTTATCATGGAGTCCCTTTGGTGAAAACTCGCTTGCCCACCCTTAGCAGCTGAATCTCATTACGACCCCATCCCCAAGTGAGCCAGGAAGGGCTGACGAGGACTCTTACAAGCAGCTCAGAAAGCCAGTGGCGATAAAGAACACGTCAATATTTCTCTCTCACCACACGGCTTCCGCTAACCACGAACGGGCCAGCTCTTCTCGAAACAGGTGACTAAACACAAAACCCTCCATACACACAACTTGCTCTTTGTTGAATGAAGTACTTCAGATCGACAGCTAAACCACCGCCACCTTTGAAGACTGAAACCGTGAACTCTCTCCGCGGAACTTTTTTATGAGAGTGTTTCGGAGCCCAACGAATGCCTCCCTCATTTTGTGGACCGTTTATCTAAATGGCTTGAAAAATCCCGAGTTAAGCCTTCAGTAAGAAAGAGGCTTAGAAGCTGTTTGGGGGCAAATATGTTGTATGTGTGAATCTTTCTTCTTCTACGGGCTCCTCCGATGGCGCCCAGCATCCGTTCCCACCTCTTCCAAGTGTGCCTTCCTCTATTAGAGACGCCGGATGCTAAAGGCTACCCTTCCCAGACTCCTTGGCAGCAAGAGTTCTGGATGGGAGTTAGGAGCACTCCCAGGTGATCTGAAAAGTGGAAACGAGGTCAAAGACCCGTACCTGCTGCTTCATATATAACTATATGCGAACATGGGCCAATCGGCAAGCCAGATACTGGAAATACCTAGGTTCCCTATCGCAGTGCCCAATCTCTAGCCCTCGCTTCACGGGGTTTGGGGGCAATCTTACAGAGGCAGAAGCCAAATTCACACGCTTGTGTCCTGTCACTGTTTCTACGGATGTAGAACACACTGCAGTGGTGGCAGCGGCCACTTCCTGATCCCTGAGTCATAGCTACGAGGGTGTGCTCTTGAACTTGAACGTTCTGGTGGCAGCCTCCCGATTCCCGCTTTCCTGATGGGAGCGGGGGCGGAGCGGCACCCCCGGCAAGTCATTCCTTCCATGCTCTGAAAGTCATTCCTGGAGGCCTGGCTTTGAGTCCACTTTCCGGCCCTTTTTACAGTGAGCAAGCTTCTAACTGCCTGTATTAAATCCCTCTCTGCTCAAAATTCCTAGAGGTTCTCGTGACATGGATTTTTATGCTACCAACACAGTTGTCTTTTCAACATAACATGACAGTGGAGCGCCTGGGTGGCTCAGTGAGTTAAGCCTCTGTCTTCCACTCAGGTCATGATCCCAGGGTCCTGGGATGGAGCCCCGCATCAGGCTCTCTGCTCAGCAGGGAGCATGCCCCACCCCCAACCACTGCCTGACTCTCTGCCTACTTGTGAGCTCTGTCTGTCAAATAAATAAATTAAAAAACAAAACAAAGCATAACATGACGGCACCCCATTAAGAGTGTGCCTTCTAACAGGATATACTCTGTCATATCATGGTCATTGTCAATTAAGCCCTTATTTTCAGCACCAGGCACTCTGCTAAGTGCTTTTCACCTTATTTTCATTTAATCCTTACAAGAACCTTTTGTAGTAAATACTACCATTGACCCCATTTTACAGATAGACAAACCACAGTACAGTGAGGGTAAGTATTTTATCCAGGGCCACACAGCTAGAAAGTGGTGACGTTAGCATTTCAACCCAGACAGTCTGTGCACTCTTACCTCCCACACTGGAGTACTCCAAACATACCTATTATTTAGTCTCTTTTAACAATGCTTCCAAAGCCACGTGGTTTTACCACTGAAAAGACATTATAAATATGAACCTGTATCTTCCTCTTCTCCAGGCTCCAAACCTACACACTCATACCCAACTGGGGAGAACAAAATGGCACAAACACTTTCAAAAACCGTTTGGAAATTTGTTCAAGAGTTAAACATACACCTACCACAGGATCCAGACATTCTACCCCTGAGTACCTACTCTAGAGAAAAAGAATCATATGTCCCTACAAAGACTGATACACAAATATTCAAAGCAGCTTTATTTTTATTAGCTAAAAACCAGAAACTCAAATAATCATCAACAGGTGAATGGATAAACAAGTCGTATTCTATCCAAGTAATGGAATACTATTCAGCAATAAAAAAGGAATGAAACGCTAATACACATAACAACATAGACAACCTCAGAGTAATTATGCTGTGTGAAAAGAGCCAGACCAAAATGTATACACAGTTACAATCCCATTTATATAAAATTCTGGAAAACGTGAAGTAATCTATGTGAAAGAAAGCAGACGGGAGCTTACATGGGAACCGGAGTGGGGGGTGGGGGGGTGGCAGAAGGAAACATCTGGGTGTGACCAGGGTGCTCACTATCTTGACTACAGTGATGCTTTCACAGCTATACACGTGTCAAAAATTTAAATGTTGCACAATTTAAATATATAGAGTTTATTCTTTGTCAATTAGACCTCTGTAAAGCTGCTTAACACACCAAAACCACCCTGAGTCTCCTTCCGTCCTGTCTCCCTCACCTCTCACACCCAGTCTACTACTGAGCGTGGCTTACTCTTTTTCCTACAATGTCTGTAGCTCTGTCCTTTCTTCCCAGAAATAACGGGGCAGAGTTCAAAGAATTCTAGTCAGAAGACTTGGTCCTACCTCTACTTCTGCCACGTATTTGCACTACCTAATCTTTCTGAGCTTCTGTGTCCGCATCTATAAAATGGGAGATTCATTAAATCACGTATTTATTCATTTAACAAATGTTTACTAACTTGCCTACTAAAAGACCACAGTGAAGAAGAAATGAATCTGTGTTTTGTAAACCTTAAAATTCTTTACATAAAGATGCTGGCAATTTTTTTTTTTAAGATTGTATTTCGTGGAGAGCGAGAGAGAGAGCACGAGCAGGCAGCAGGGGCAGGGAGTGGCTGCAGAGGGAGAAGCAGACTCCCTTCTGAGCAGGGAGGGCAATCCAGGACTCGATCCCAGGACCCCGAGATCATGACACTTAACTGACTGAGCCCCCCGGGAGCCCCTGTGCTGGCTCTTATTTCCATCTTTGCTGCCACCTTCCCCAGCCAGATCCTCCACACTTGACAAGAGACATGGCAGTGCCTTCTCTCTGGGTTCTACTACTGCCAGGCCTGTTCAGTTTAAATCCAGAGCCCAGAGTTAACTTCCTCGATAGCACTGTGACAGAGTTTCAACGGGTTCAAATACTGCTGTCAACCGTGATTTATAATATCGAGTCCTAAGGCTGGCTCCTTCCTTGTTACCCATCTCACCAACCTCAATTCTCTTCTCTGCAGAGCCCAGGGGCCAACCCAGCTAACAGCACGTAAGCCTCCGCATGAGCCTCGCTCCCTAACACAGCCTTCCCCACTCTTTTGACTATCTACACCCACTGCCTCCCGGGTTGTCTGCGTTAAGACAGTTAAGAAGGAGCTCTGCTGGGACGCCTGGGTGGCTCAGTTGGTTGGACGACTGCCTTCGGCTCAGGTCATGATCCTGGAGACCCGAGATCGAGTCCCGCATCAGGCTCCCAGCTCCACGGGGAGTCTGCTTCTCCCTCTGACGTTCTCCTTGCTCATGCTCTCTCACTGCCTCTCTCTCAAATAAATAAATAAATAAAAAAGAAGGAGCTCTGCTGACCTAAGCAACTGGTAAAGAGCATTTTCACTGGACACTACAAGGCTAAAGACAAAAAGAACCGCATACAAACACTGTGCTCCAGTCGGTGACGGCGAACAGGCTCGCAGTCCTGAAGCCGCCTTACGTGTGCGCCCGAGACGAACAGATGTGTGCAGCTGTCGAGTCAAGAAAAACCGAACTCCTGCAACTCGTCCTGGTAAGCACCTTCTATTCCTAGTTTGCCCAGGCCCTCCCTCCTTAGCCTTAGCCTCTCACTGGGGCTGGCTCCGCTGGCGATGGAGGAAGCTGGGATGAGGGAGACAAGTCTCTGCCCTGGAGGAACTCACAGCCCAGCGAGCTTTACACGGCCGTCTGTCCTGGTCGGACAGGGCCGCCTTCTCACTGAGACATTGGCGCCCTTTGCGGGTCCGCATAGACACTGCTCAGAGGCACTCCACCCCCGTCCCTGCCTCCTTCTAAGGAGCCTCTTACACGGGGAAAGACAGGTGCTTCATTCTTCTCTCAGGAAGTGCCTAACCTGATAACACTCTGCACACAACAGGTACTGAATAAAGACCGACCACCTAATCAATGGCCAAAGACCCGTAAAACATCCAAAAATGACAAAAGAAAACAAAGCCGTGTGTTCCATTTGGAACAGGCTGCAGCCAAGTTTCTAAGCTTTCCATTTATTTGAATGCTTTTTTGCATCAAAAAGTAAATTTCTGAGCCCATATCCCTTCAAAAATGGGCTGGAAGAGATTCTTTTAGAAAGCGTTTTTCCTGTAACCAATGACCAGAACGTCCTCTCAGAATCCAAATCTGTGCTAAGCGTTAATGGCAATTTGTTACGCAGCCTTTTCTCTCTTATTAATTTCTTTCTACCTAGTCACATTTATATTAGAAAGCAGTTTTATATTCTTTCTATATTCTTTCTATTCAAAGTCTCACAAAACCTTAAGCAAGAAAAATATACCCTGGCCTACTCACGTATGCAAAACGCTTCTACTTTAGCATCGTGCCAACTAACACGGGGTCAATAACGTCGACACAAGAATATTTGCTGGGGCATTCGCCAAAGGCAGGAACCAATCTAAATGTCCACTAATTTGAGACTGGTTAAAAAAAAATTCTGACACACGCTCATCCTGGAGTACTACACAGCCACTGAGAAGAATGAGTCCAATCTGTAGGTGCTGATGTGGAATTAATGCCCAAATGTAATGTCAAGTGTCAAGGTGAAGTGTAAAATATGCTACCACTGTATTTAAAGTGTCTGTGCTTCTCTGAGAGGAGTAATAAATATTAACGTGCTTTTATATGGATAGATGATCTTGGGAATAATACAGAAGAAACTGTGAATGAACAGAACCATCCTCTGGATAAGAGAATGAGGGGGACAGGAAAAAGAGACGAAAGGAAGACTAATTTTTTACCGCATATCTTTCCTTATGGTTTTAGTATCTAAAGCCATGTACGTAGCTTACCTTTCCAAAAGAAAAAAAAACAAACTTCAAAACTACTACTACCATACATGATAATGTCACTTTTTCTTTGTGGCCTTGTTGCAGGCACACAAGGTTAAGAAAAGAGGAATCATTCTTCGTTTTCAGGAAAAACCTCAAAGCAACTGGGTAAATCCAAAAGAGCTTTGCCTGCCCCACCCTCCCCCCAAAGCTCCTCTGCGCCATGGTCCCCCATGGTAGGTTGAAGTGTAGGAACCACGTGACTCTTGGGGGAACAAGTGCTACCAGCTCCCCCTCTGAACAGGGAAGCCATGGCGTCCCCATTTCTACAGCCTTCCGCCGGTCTAGCTGCTGCAGCTCTCATCCTGGATGCTAAAAAAAATCTCTGGAGTTTAAGACAAGTTGGGATAACAAGGGGAGCAGGAAAATTGATGGGGGGAACACCAGTCAGTGTGATAGATAGGCTGGTCCAGAACAGCAGGTGACGGATTTGCAGATGCAAGACTGGCAGGGAAGGAAGACGGTCCGTTCACAACAGATGGATGGAGGTGTTCAATCATCCTCAGGAACAAGCCCGAGGCTGCCGTACACAGCCCTGTCTGCTTGGCCCCGGCAGCTCCTCACTCGCCTGCAGGGCGCGGCCCCAGCCCCAGAGGCTCTCCACACGGACCCCACGCCGGGCCGGGCTCCAGGGGAGTGACAGCAGGCAGTGTCTGAGGAAATGCCACCGGACTGCAGGCGGGACTCTCGGGGACTGACTGCTGGTGAACTCCTAGTTTGTCTCTCTGGGTCACTCACACTCTGGGGTAAGGCTTGCCCTGCCGGGGTGGGGTGACCCGTGTGCCCACGCCTAAGGAACACAGGAATTCCGGGACACAGGAATTCCAGTGTTAAAGCCACGACAGTGTGGGGCAAACCAGGGCTGGTAAGTAGGGGTCACCCTACTTACCAGCCACCATCCTCTCCTCTTTCTTTCCCTCTTCATCATCAGTGAGAGAGAACCTCGATCATCTAATTCAGGTCAACCTCATCACTGAGCAGAACTCTTGAGGTCGGGTATTTTGTTTCTTCCAGTCATCTCTGACTAACAGAGAGGTAAGACAATGAGAAAAATCACCTAATCCCCGTCTTTGCCCAGAAGGGGAGCATCTTTTTAAAATGTCCATGTTAGGGGCACCCAGCAGGCTCAGTCAGTGGAGCATGTGACTCTTGACTTTGGGGTTGTGGGTTCAAGCTCCACATTGGGGGTAGAGAGATTACTTTTTTAAAAAACAGAGAAATAGGGGCGCCTGGGTGGCTCAGTGGGTTAAAGCCTCTGCCTTCGGCTCAGGTCATGATCCCAGGGGGTCCTGGGATCGAGCCCCACATCGGGCTCTCTGCTCCTCGGAGAGCCTGCTTCCTCCTCTCTCTCCCTGCCGGCCTCTCTTGCCTACTTGTAATCTCTGTCTGTCAAATAAATAAATAAAATCTTAAAAAAAAAAAAAAACAGAGAAATAAAATAAAACGTCCATGACAGAAAAGACACAATTACTCCAGCAAATGCAGGAATGGATCTGAGTCTCGATGCCACAATCCGCATCTCATTAAGAAAGAATCAGAAGGGCCAGATAGCCCCTCACAGAGCCAATACCCTTCCTTCCAGCTCAGCCATAGAAGTTTCTGAGGGTGAGGAAATGCACCACAGCCAAGCATGGGGTCTTCCTTCCCTGCCCCCTCAAGCTCTCTGCTGGACCCAAGCTCTAGAAAAAACAGCGTTATAAAAATCCTTCTGGCTTCACTAAGACACATTAAGGAATTAATTACAAAGTAAAGCTGAAGGAGAAAATTAATTTTAGAAACACATGAGGTTACCATTTTTTTTTTCCTGGAGATGGGGGAGGAAACAGTTAATTTCGTTCTCATCCTGGGGGCACAAGCTGGGAGCTGTCCAGTCGATGACCTGGCCATCAGAACAAGGTTTGTAATTAAAAGGTCAGTGACCTGGAAAGCCAGGGCCCCACTCCCAGAGCTTCTCAGTAATGACGGAGCTATTAAATTAAGACTGTTATGAAATCAATGCTAAAAAAGCTTTCATGGTAACGAGATTCCATTCAAGGACATGCAAACTACCTCATGAAATGGACGTAAATGATAAAAAAGAAAAGTAATAAAAGAGAGTTAAATTGAAATCTGTGTAAGAATTTACTCCCCCTTGAAATACTCCATCGAGATCAGCCCTTCGCCTCTACCCCACTACCAAGGTTGAGACCATCAGGTTTCTTCCTCAAGTTCATTTCCAGCAAGGAGGCGGCTTTGCTATTAGGGGTTCCGCTTCCAGGAACAGAAGAAAGATAAGATCTTGTTTCACCTTTTAGAATGAGAAAGGATGGTGGTGTGTCTCTTTTGTTTAGTTTTCCTTTCCCCCTGGACTATTTATTAGATGAGCGAGAACACAGCCCTTTACTTACACACTTGAGAAAGGCACAAGGAGCACAAGTCTCATCCAACACCACCCAGGCCCCATTATACAGGGTTACACAGAGAAGTGAATGATGTTCATCTTTCTAGAAGCCTGCTCTGCAACAGATATATTAGGAGTAAGCTACCAGGCAGCACTATCTTCCCCCCACCTCACCTACTCCCCTCGTGCCCCCCACAACAAACAGGCATCACTTTTACCCACCTTACATTCAACTTGCCAACATGTTTGGAAGCAGCCTGCCTCCTACACTTTGTGGTCGGATAGGGTGTCAAATCAACGTAAGCCTATTGACAACACTGTCCAAGCCTTCAACTTTCTGGACCGATTCTATGGCTGTTTTTAAGCTGCTCTAACCTCCTGAACTGCAGCCCACTTAAAGCCCAGACATGATGCCTGCCTGGTGAGAACGGCCTCCGTACGTGGTCCAGTTCCAGGAGGGCATAAACCCCACGCACAGTCCAGTGATGCTCGTGCGTGGCTGCCTGGGTGGCTGATGTGCCATCTGCAAAATCGAGTGCTTGGAAGGAAAACAAAAACATTTATTCTAATACTCCGAAGGTGAACAGCTGCTTTTCTCTTCCATCCAAAAAATTCCCGATAAAAGAAAGAAATGTTGTAAATTATACAAAATGGCAGTACAAACTTCAAGGAAAATGATAAATGATTCCAATAACCTCATGTTTCTCATTAATGACTCCATATTCAGACTTTAAAGCATCTAAGAGAGAACTCAAAACACAAAAACAAAACAAAACCAAAAAACCACAAACACAGAAGACCTTTGCAAACCAATGCTCTTGCCTGCCTATTCCATCCACTCCCCACTAGCCTGCCCCCAGTGCCCCCAGCACCCCGAATCAGAAAGCACAACATGTAACCTGTCAGTGACAGAGGCAGGCTGCAGCCCTGCTCCGGGCTGTGGCTTCACATGAAAACAAACTCAGCTGATGTGCCTAAAGTAACCCTCATTTTCCACTGAACTGACATGCACTACAGGGACCTCAATTTCTATATTAAATATTAAATAATATTAAAAGAAAAACAAAATTGGATTTGCCTTTTCAGGAAAGAGATGTTTATTAAAAAAAAGAAAGTCAAGATTATAATTCAAGGCAGTGCTCCACTGCAATTCCCTGAAGTGACATTTGCTTGGAAAAGCCAAGACTACAGTAGCTGTGAGCTCGCCCAAAGCCAGCGCTCCAAACCCACCCCTGCAATGAGCCCTGCGGGGAGCCGTGGGGAGGATGCCAGAACCTTGGTCCCTCCCCTCAGGACACCCTCCCCGCCCCTACACACCAGCCAGTCAGTTCTCTTTCCTTCCCAAGCACCGTTAGGGACGGGGGAGATGCTGGCTCCTCTCCAAAAGCCCCTCCTCCCTCACCCCGTCAGCGCCGGCCACGGACTGTGCACACCTGACCCAAGGAACAGTTGGAAATTTAAAAAGTGAAGTGTAAATCCACGTAGGGGTGCTTCTTCCCCAGACTCCAATCAAATCTTGGAATCCTCTGCCCAGAAAAGGTCCTGCCAGAACTAACCCTACTGGGACTCAACTCGGAAACAGATAATTACTGACTGAAGCAGCATTTTACAGGATAATGGAGATGGGTGATTACGGCCAGTGATTCTGGATGGAGGTGCAGGGTAAACTCCTGTGGCTCTCTTTAGAGGAAGAAGGGTAGGAGGCCTCTCCGGGTTCCTGCTGCCTGAAATTCTAAAAACTCTTACCCACATCAGGGGTTGAGGAGGAACTGCGCCCACTCCACACTGGCCAATACTCATCTCCCTCTCAGAGAGGCGTGCTCCGTTGGCCGTGTCCAGGTGTGCAAACCGGAGTTCCCCCCGCCCCCGCCCCAGTGCTGGTGCTCCCCAGCCCTGCGCGCCCGGCATTGTCTTTCTCCATGGCACCTGCCACTCTACATACTACGGATCTCGTCTTCTCATTGGTTAAATGTCTCCCCTCCCCTTAGAATGTCAGCCCGGCGAGGGCAGGGTTGCTGTCTGCTCTCCTCTCTGCTGAGTCCCCGGGGCCCAGAATGGGGCATATGTAGGGCAAACACTCTTCGATGGGTTAACTAATCGATCAGTTTTGTTTTGTGTTATTTTTAAAGGAGCAACAAATAATAATTGCACAAAACAGTTTCCTCTCCACAGTAATTATTAGCCAACTAACTCGAAAGAAGTATTATTTGGTCCAGAGTTTCTCTCTCTCTCTTTTTTTCCCTCTCCCTCTCCCAGTCAGGGATTTATTAAAATTAAACAGATTAGATGGAGCTCCCGATACTAAAACTGCTCAGCAAAGCCTGCGGTGGGGAAGTGCCGAGCAAACACCAGAGACATTTGTCTCTAAATTGCTCTAAATACCTTCTGCAAATGAAATTCTAACCCAGCTGCGTTTGAGAGAAAATGAGGAATAACTGGTCATTGTCAGTGGGAGAGAAGATCAGGCAGTTATAATACCACACAATATACTGGGGCAGAGGATCTCTCGGCAACCATAGATTTTGTCTCAGGTTACCCCGGGTAATCAGCACAGCTTTTAGGCTCAGCTTTCCCCGGCTTCGATGCTTTGATGAGAGAGCTGAAATCCCCAAGCTTTTATGATTAATTACTCCCCATAGGTACACATATTTCAAGGAAAAACTCTTTTATGGCATGATGGTTGCGGAGTAGAGAGGCCGGCCAACGCACTCCAAATTGTAATAACCTCCCACTGATGGGGGGCGAGCGCAATGCCGCCTGCAAATGCACAGCACCCCTCACCAACTCTGTGGCAGGGGCCAGCCCTAAGGCTACCTCTGAACAGATGCCTGCAAATGGAGAGCTTCAGGCTCGTTCTGCCCCGACCCCAAGGGTGCAGGCCTGGGACACGGTCCTGCAAGCATCTCTGCAGTGGGACACCATGGGGGAAGACCGAGGAAACACCTTCTATTCTTCTCCTATTCCTTGGCAGACTGAGGAACACTTCTATTCCAGCCACGGCTGACTTAAAGCTCACAACCTCGAATTCTGAAACTGACAATCCAGCTCCTGAAGGAAAAAGAGTTTTGTCTGCCAGGGCTGGGGAGGGGGAGGAGGAGGAAGAAAACGCTCCCCCGACCATAGTGTATAAGGGCCTCTACATAACTTTCCAGCTTTCTAGAAAATCAGATGTTCAAAGAGTAAAAAAGTCAGATTCCTTTTTTTTGTTTGTTTTGGGGTTTGCTTTGTATTTTACAGAACAAGAAAAAAATCCTAAATTGCAACAGAGCCAGAAGAGATTCTTTCTGCTTTGGACAATATTGAATTTGTCAAGACCCATTTAATCCCTGCTTACAGAAATACCATAAAACCAGTAATTTACCACTTCAATCCGTAAATCAGACTGACCCCAAGCTTGACCTTAACCTGACCTTGTTTAGTCATCTCATTTCCCTCGTCCTTCATTTTCTTTCTTCCTGATTCTTTACTGAGGCAGCTGACCTCCTAACCTAAAGCCAGTCACTGTGTAGCCAGGGTCGTATTAGCAGAGGAATGGACCAGAAGCAGAAGTCCTCCAGTCTTATCCAGTGGGCCTCTTCTTGCTGCCCAGGCCGGGCTGTCCTAGGTTAAGCTGTAGGCCTTACATCTGGTGCTGGGTCATCCAGACAGTATCATCTCTCTGCTCCACTGTAAGGAAAGAAGCCTGCATTCCCACTGAGGGGGCTCCCCTCACCCCCACACCAACAGGACAGCTACGGAAGGTCCCTCCAGCAATACCATGGCTTCCAACTATCCCGTCCCCAATCCCTTTCTGCAGGCCATGCTGCATGGCCATGGGGAACCTGTACCTTTCTTCTTAAGGAATGCTCTCCTGGTTGCAAGTGGGCTCTGGCGGACCCGTGAATTCTGTAGAAACTTCACTGCTGTGGCAATCTGGTCGGGGAGATAAAAGAGAGAGAAAAGTAAACTTCAAGAGTCTGAATTTCAAGATTAAAAATCCTATCAGTTTATCCTCAGTCCACAGAAATAAGCACACCACTGTGGTCAAATATATAATCAGTTGTTTCTCACATTTAAAATCTACCTAAATAAGAGACTATGTCAGTTCCCACTAGCTTCCTGTATCTGTTTCTATCAAACCTAATCCCCTCAGCCTAGCTTTTAAGACCTGCCATAATCTTTTCCTTTTCTCCCTGTTCAAGCTGAATGTTCCTACTCCTCGGCAGGTAGCCCTCTCCTGGCAATGCTCATCCATGTCACGATCCTTGTGCTCGAGCTATGCCCTTGTTCTAAAAGGTCTCTCTTCTCACCTCTACCAGTTTAAACATCACACACACACACACACACACACGCACACCAGCACAGCCCTTTTATAGCTGTGCTAACTCCTCGAAGCCTTCCCTAAGTAAGCAAGCCATCTCTGATCTCCCTATTCTCTTAAATTCTTTAATGCTCGTAGTGTGTACCATATAATTGAAGACATAATTATACTGTCTTCTAATGTTCAGGCTGCCTCCCCAACTACACTGCAAGCATCTGAGGAGAAGAGACCAAGCTGCCTCCACAGAGCCCAGCAAAGTGCTGAGCACAGACCGGCTGGGAAGGATTACATAAGAGACGATGCACACGGCCATTCACACTGGTCCCTCTTATGCAACGGAGCTCAATACTGAAGAGACTTCAAAGGACAAAGTTTGGGATTTCATGGCTAAAAGCTGACAGACTGACAGATGCTCCCCTATCTCTAGTAATGATATTATTTAATGAAATCTTCATATCTGCAAATAAGCCAAGGAGGGGGTGGAAGGAAAACCACTGAAGGTCTTAGCCTTCGCACCACTCGGCACACACGATGCGTGTGTTTGCACGTTGCTTGTGTGCGCTCCCTCCCAGGCACTACTGCAATGGGTGGGACATGACAACCTGCCCCACAGAGGAAAGGGGCCATTTTAAATGACTGGCATTATTCATCTCATCAAGACCAAAAGAATAATACAGTCTCGCATTACAGGTAAAGTCAAGAGACCCCAGTGTTCACTCCCAAGCTGTTGAAAGAAAACATTTGTAAGGGACCAAATATAAGGAACTTTTCTAAGATCCTTTAGACTCAGGGTGGCAGCTATCCAGAGACTCAACATGAAGTACTGTGACTATCAAAGGATGACAACTTACAAATATTCCCCTCATATTTTATATGAATTTAATCCTGAGACCAGCCAGACCTCTCTGGTAACAAAAGATATGAGGATAAATGAGGGGGGAAAAACAAAAAAGCCAGGTCAATTCCCTTATGTACCTTCCCCTGTAATCCCTCTATTGGAGGCTGCCTGAGACATTCTCCCTGAAGGATGAATTCAGGTGTCCCAGACCTTCAGATGCAGGCCCAGCGGCGATAAGACATATTCATGTTCCTGGAGACTGGCTGTAATCCGTCCTGCACTGCGAACCTCTTAACGCCCATCATGAGCTGCGGTGGTAGCCAACCAGCTCTGGACCAGAGAGGAACCGATGCTCCAGATTCTAGACACCCAACTCCGCATGCACCCCCCTCGGGTGGTACCAAGTCTAAGAAAAATCTGACAGACATCGACAAAATGGATGCATGTTAATGAACTGATGGGAGAAGGGAGAGAAAGAAGAGAAAAACAGAAGGGGGGGGGATGGAGCGGCAGGGGAGAAGGTGGCCATGGGACAAGCAGAGGAGCTGGACCAGAAGGGGAGGAAGAAGAAATGAGGAGAGGAGAAGTGGGAAGAGGACGTGGGGAAGGAGGAAGGTGAGAGACAAGAGGAAGAGAGGCCCATGTCCAGGAAAGAGTGGACAGCTACACAGTCACAGGCCCCACGGGGTCAGTGACCATCGGCCTGGTTCAGATGGCTCGGGGATGCCTGTTCTTCCTCTGGAGGAAAAACACGCCTTCCACACACAAGACAGTTACGGCACCAGTGCATGCGGCAGAGAGTGCACGCGCTGGCGTGTGCACCAGGTGTCAGAGGCAATGTGGACGAGCCGGCCTTAGGCAGCAGGTATTAACGGCACGGCTCCTCTCATTTACCCATAGAAGCATCGACCTTTCCTTCATCCTTCCAAAATTTTCCATGACAGAGAAAGAAAACAGAATCCCACCACTAAAATGCACAGGTTTCACCTTGCTTTTTTAATATAGTCCTTGGTATATGCATTTCTGGTCAGAGAGCAAAGTTCTGATGGGTTTAATGGTGCACTCAATGCAGTGCTTGGCGCATTCCATCAATTTTTTTTTTTAAAAATTGCATCTCTTATTTCTTTAAATACATTAATCAGCCTAGTGTAGGCAAAACGGATCCATCGGACAATGCAATAAACATGAATTATCATCTATCCAACACGCATAATGGCTTAAAAATACATAATAGCAGGTGTAGTTTAAATGATTAGTTATTACACCTGTGGTGGGTCTGATTCAATTGGGAAAAATCATCTTTAATAGGTTAAAAGGTTTAGATCACCATGCTTTCCTTAAAGTGGCTGTAGAGAGGGAATGATGGAGTGCTCTGTCATTAGTAATTCATTTAAGAAAAACGTGGGGGATATAGCAAAGAACAGCATAAACGAGCGAATCCAATTTAAACATCAGGTAAAGTAGAAAACACCTTTTAAAAAAGCAAGATAAATGAATTCGGAAGGGAGATGAAATTGACATATTTATTTTAACGGGAATTTGACAAAGTCCCGGCACACTTCAAACTTGCAAAAATATGAACAATTTCTTTTAAAGTTTCCATTCACTAATTTCAAGCCATATAAAATCATACTGCCAAACACCTACATAAAGTATATTTGGGGCTTGTTTATGTTCCTCTTGATCTTTGTCTGAAAATGCAGGCGACAGGCAAATCACATATTTAACAGCAGCGGTATCACTACACCAGACGCAAAAATATAAAGCATCCAAACTAACAGCCTCAACATAATGTGCTGAATAAGAAAGATACCCAGGGAAGCAGCTCCGTGTAAGTGTGAACACGGGAAAACCTCGCTCTGCCTTCACTAATTATTTCTTCGGCTACTCTTTACCCACCCCGTCCCCCGACCCCACCCCGCCGCCCGAGGCCCTGGCACCACAAAAGGGGGGAAAGGCCTGTCCAATCTGGAATTTTATATGCCCACTGATTCATCCACAGATGGTCCAAGATTTCCCCGAAATCTTTACCCACAATGCGAAGATTTTAGCACGCTAATAACTGCCAGCGCCCCTCCGCCACATCTTTCATTCACCCATTGTTGGACACTTTTCATTAACTTCATGAAGCAACTCAACTGACTCTTCCTCTGCAGAGGCCCAACACACACAGCATGCTTTTGTTGGCCGCCGTGATGGGGTGCCTGCAGCCTGTCCTGTATTATCATTTGATTTTCTAATTAGGAGATGAATGTGACTATTCATGGGTTATATTTGTGCCCAACTAAATTACATAAATTCAGGCCAAATCTTCCGCCTCAATGTCAAAGATGTAAAACGGAGACAGGAACTTTACTGCACATGTTGTGGGAGTGCAGCAAGCCAGGGAAAATTCTGGTGCAAAGCACCTGATGTCGCTGTGGGAAGCCACTCACTGTTGAGCCCACGAGAAATGTGGAATGGGCGTTCCTTTCCCCTCCTCTTGCACCGAGAGTTCCTAATGAATGCACCTTGAATTACCAGGAGCTAGAGTCATAAAAATACAGGTGACGAACTCAGAAGAAAACAGAAGCAAAGTTTCTCGCCACTCCTATTCCTGTGACCCTATCTTCTGCCTCCCTCCCCCAAAAAGCGAAATAAAAACCACCCTGGCACCATCAACTCCTCAGTCTTGGGGAGATTTAGTCATTTCCCCTGTTTGTCACTAAAGTGACTGCCCACATCCACACTGGTTGTGCCCGAGGGACTGCTGCAGCCAGGAGGAAGAGGGGACTTGGGGCTGAACGTCTCTATGGACCCCAGATGATCGGCCAATCGCGAGATCCTTCTTTGAGAGCCCAGGATTTGTAACTGTAAATCAATGGACTACGGTATACTCGGCGGCTATCTACAATGAACTATGCGCTGTTAAATGCACTGTGTAGGGTAAGTAATCCCTGGTGAAAAGAATCGGGGCTCTGGCAGTCCTCGCTGGAGAGGTGCTTCCTATGTGTTTCCCACTCTCCTACAAAAGACCTGCACTCTGTGATCTTCAGAACGCACACTTTATCTTCTGCACCAGGAGGACGGGAGAACAGAGCTTGCCTAATAACGAGCCTGGAGTGTGAGGAAGCCTGAGCACTTTGCACCTGACATGTAAACCGGATGCATTGTCTCCAGTGACACTTATTTGGAATGCCACCAACTCCAACACTCCTGTGTGCTACATACACATCTATCTCCTAAACTGTGAGCCTTCATTAGCCATTTTAAAATATTAAAAATATTCAAAAATTAATGACACCAACAACCAAAGCCAAGTCCTTTTTAACCCAGAGAGATCACAACCAGAGGGCAAAAGAAATGACCGATGTGTGGCCTGGAAACCCCACTCCCGAGGCTGCGCGGCCGCACGTGTGCTGCTCAGAAGATTAAATTGCCTGTGAAAGGTTCCTATGCTCGAGCTCTAAAGTAGATAGATACCCAGAATCCTGTTAACAAGCGTTAGACCAAAGCCAAGTGGAGTTTTAACAAGGACTGACTTTAAAAGCTGGGTAGTGCGGAGAATGAGAGCACCCTCTTCAAACAGAAATGTTGCATTTTAGTAAGAAATCAGTACTCTGTCAGGAGTTCCTTGACAAATATGGTCATCGGTGGCACAAGGAAATAGTTGCAAAGCAGCTGTTAATCAGAGAAACACATCGTAGAACGCTGATGCTAGCACTCGTGAAAAAATGCAACGGGCTAATTATGAAGCTATATATCTCACTAAAGAGGCCGTGTTCCTTGAGATTCCAGGCAAAGCACTCTGAGATCCAGGGTCCTAGGACAACATAATTCTGGCTCTCGGCATCCAGAATCCTCTCTAATCTGCAGCCGCCCATCTCAGGCTCTTTCCAGCCTCCCTGCTCTCCTTTTAGCTAGGGAAAGGGCTGAGAAGGGTAACTGCCCTAGAAGCTGGGGCACCTGTGCGCCACACAGCAAGACGCTGCGCGAATGCACCCACCAGGGGTCAGATCCTAGACCAGAACGAAAGGAAATCTATGAGCCCGCAAAAGAAATGTCAGAACCCTCATTCTAAGTACGGCACGGGAGCAGACGCGTGTGAGCTCAGAGCGGGGGGCGGGGGGGGGGCAATCTTCCCCGCAGCCGCCCAAATGAAAAGAAAGAAGAAAAAGCAGCAGCAGTAAACATAAAAACTGAGACCGCTGCGTTTGAAATCCCACAGGGAGGAAGGGGGCCTGGCAGAAAGCCGCTCTGAAGAGTGTGAGGTGCCACTCAGAAGCCGAGGGGCTTGCAGGCAGGTGAGGGGAAAGTTAATATGCACAGGAAGGCTCGGTCAGCCAAAATTCAATACGATCCCGTCCGTGCAAGGACAAGGAGGAACGAGGCTCCCCAAACCAGACTGGGGGGGGGCACGGAACGCACGGAGCAAAACCACTGGAATGGCAAGAGGGGAATAACCTTGAGGTGGACGCGCCGCTCGGGCAGCCCAAGCGCAGAGCCAAAGTGCCCCCTAGCCGGAGCCGGCGGCCGCGCAGGCCAGGGGCAGCCGCCCCGCTGACTCGCACAGCCCCAGTGAAGTGTTTTCACTCAGGGAAAATGAAATGTTTTGCAAGATGAAACAGAATGAAAATTGAGGTTTTAGGTAATTACTAGTTGGCATTTACATATCACGGGCTGGTTCAACACCTATTCATTTTCCTCTTTTATTTTCAATTTTTTAAAATTGCTCATTAAAAATGAACAGATGACAGTGACAGGAATTTTTTTTTTTTTTTACTCTTTCTCCTTCTCTGAGGGTTACAAAATCAAGAGGTACTTCTAGCCCATTTATCTACAGTTAACACACACATACACACACAGAGGTATGTTTCATTTACATCAAGGGGGGGAAAGGAGAGGAGGAAGTCAACAAAAGCCAGGAAGTTCAAAGCTAAAGACAGTGCGTTGTACTAGAGCCAGCCTCCGGCACCTGGGCCAGGAGTGCGCTAGCAAGCGCCCCAGCACTCAAGGAGTTAAAGGAAGGAGCTTCTCTTTCAACTTGGAATTTCCTGGGTTTTGTCACAGTGTCCTTCCCATTGTTGATTTGGGTTCCAACCCTATACTAATTAAGCTTGTGGGCCCTAATTTCCTTTGTTTTACTTTGCTCTGTCCTTTTGTTTTTCACATTAAAGAAGTAAAATGTATCTGGTAGGAGTGATGGAGAGTTGACATGATAGAACATAATATTTTTAAGGTCTGCTGTGTAAATCTGTATTTAGGGAATTCCAAAGCACACATTATTGACCCTAGTCTCTCTTAAAACACACTGATATATGTAGTAAAAGCCTTTATGAAAAGTGGCAGCGTCGTGTGCACCAAAACTACCTTTCAAAGTGAAATACCTCTGCATTTACATTTTTCTTCTTGGCCCGAGTTAAAAATATTGCATGAACTGCTTGTCACCATGTCATTGTTTTGTTATTTGATTAAACTAGTTCTTCCAGAAATGTGTGTGGAAATAAAAAGCATCTCAAGCCAACGTGCGTGGTTTACTATCAAGTGACAGTGATTTCAGGGCGCGAGGGTGACTCTGGAGGGTACTCCGGTGCCAGCCTGCAGCCCACGGGGAGCTGGCGGCAGAGCTGAAAGGCAGGAGCTGCGCCGCCGGCTCGCCTGTCACCATGCCTGCCGCACACAGGGCCGGAGTGCACGCTTGCCGGAGAGGAAATGAAAATCCTTGCTTCTGGGTTGAGAAGATCAAAGTTCCTTTTTAGGAAAGGTTGAGAAGGAAAAGAATTTTCTCCTTCAGGGAGAAAGAAAAGCAAATTTAAATGCCTTGTCCCCATGCATTCCCCACCTGAATTTAGATCGCAGCCCCTCTAATTTTTGATGCGACCAACAAAGCAGTTACCCAAAGAGGGGAGGAAAAAAGGATGACATTTGCCTTTTCCTTGGCTTTGAAATCCAACTAGCAGCAAATTGTTTGAAGTCCTGCTTAGAGAAGAAACTGTAATAGCCTCCATACTGAAAAGAGGAGGAAAATGCCATTATACACGGATCACGGTAGCAGTGACCTCAGCGCAGAAGGCAAACGAGCTGGCTGCAAGTCGGAGGTCCAGCTGGCGTGCCAGGAACAGAAATAAAAGGTTTATGTGCCAGAGATGTGTGGCAAGAGTTGGGTGCTCAGTCCCAAGAGGTACCAAGAAAAGGCAAGTTCAATTCCTTAACACGGTGTCTTTCAACAGCTCCTTGACTGCTCCTTCTGCCAGTTTCCCTCGGTTTTGCATTTTCTATATTCCTCTAATTTCCCTGCGCTGCTAAAGAGGAAGCAGAGAGCACCCAGGCTTCGTGTTGTAAAATTAATGAAGGTGTCAAGCTGTTGAGTTGAATCACTCCAAAGGAATGTAATGACTCAGTGTCCAAGATGCTCCCTAGGAGAACTGTGAGCTCACTCAGTGACGGTGGCCGGTGACTCCAACACTAAAAATATGTAGGACTCAGTCCCCAGGACCTTCCTAATGATACCACTGCTTCTACTTCCCTGTCCCTCTCCACCGCAGGCTGAATTTTCTGCTTTCTGAAGGTTACGGCTCCCCAATGCCACTACTTCTCAGATGCGCCTCACGTACCCCTTCTTTTGAAGTCGGGGCCACACGGAGATTGGCAAAGCCTTCTCCGGTCATGCATTATCGAGATGTGGAACGACTAGAAAGGGGACAAAGGTTATGGCATAGAAAGAGATGGTAGAGGCTGGACACCGAACAGATGACCATCAGGCGGTGCAGGACAGGGCCTCTTCAGGTTGGCTTAGCACCTTGGGCTCGGAGGGCAATGAGATGGGCTCCTGGAAGAAAAGCTCTGGACCAAGAAATTCTGTCTACAGTCACCCCACATACAACACAACACTAAAACCTTCGAGGCATCACTAAAAGACACTCCTACCAGACATCCTACAAAAAAACTAGAAAGACATAATGTTAAAAAATAGATTGGAATACAATAGAAACAGACATAGTTTAGAAATAGTTTAAATGCAAAGACAGCAAGAAAAGAACTTAAAATGACAAATGTCATTATTTACAATAGCCAAGCTATGGAAACAACCTAAGTGTTCAATGGGTGAATGGATAAAGAAATTATTACGTGTGTTTTCCCTTTCTCCCTTTCTCCTTCTCTCTCCCTGCTACACACACACACACACACACACACACACAAGTGCACACAAACACGGAGGAGTATTATACAGTCATAAAAGAAAAGAACAAAGTCTTGCCATCTGTGACAACTGGGAGAACTTCAAGGGTATTATGCCAAGTGAAGTCAAACAAAGACAAATACCATATAATCTCTGTTATATGTGGAATTAAAAAACAAACAAACAAACAAACAAATAAGGGGCGCCTGAGTGGCTTAGTCAGTTAAGCGTCGGACTCCTGGTTTCAGCTTCGGTCAGGGTCTCAAGGTGGTGGGAGGGAGCCCCCTGTTGGGCTCCACACTCGGCAGGGAGTCTGCTTGGGATTCCCTTGCCCTCTCCTGTCCCTCCCCACTGCTCAAATAAATAAAATCTTTTTTTTTTTTTTAATTTTACTTTCCAAATGGGTCAACTATATGGTATGTCAATTTTTTTTTCTTTTTTTTTTATTTGACAGAGATCACAAGCAGGCAGAGAGGCAGGCAGAGAGAGAGGAGGAAGCAGGCTCCCTGCTGAGCAGAGAGCCCGATGTGGGGCTCGATCCCAGGACCCCGAGATCATGACCTGAGCCGAAGGCAGAGGCTTAACCCACCGAGCCACCCAGGCGCCCCAATAAATAAAATCTTAAAACAACAGCAACAACACCACCACCACAAGCTCATAGATAGGGAGAACAGGTTAGTAGTTGCCAGAGACAGGGGCTGAGGGATAGAAGAAACGGGTGAAGGGGGTAAAAATTTATTTTAAAAAAAGCATCTGGGGGGGTACGTGGGTGGCTCAGTGGGTTAAATCCTCTGCCTTCGGCTCAGGTCATGATCTCAGGGTCCTGGGATCAAGCCCCGCATCAGGCTCTCTGCTCTGCGGGGAACCTGCTTCCCCCTCTCTCTCTGCCTGCCTCTCTGCCTACTTGTGATCTCTGTCAAATAAATAAATAAAATCTTTTTAAAAATTAAAAAAAATAAAAAATAAAAAAAGAATCTGTGTTTCAGGTGTAGGACATAAGTTCATTGAAGGGCATGGGAGGCAAATTACGAACGTACCTTAGGAAACAAGTGCAGACCATAGTCTGAGGACTAAAGGAACCGTACGTAAGCACTGATGTGTAGTTAACACGGTTGTTTCCCAGGGAGTGCAAGTCAACAGTCCTGGTACCACTATACACATGTACTAGGACTGAGCAAATAAGCAGACAGACGACAGACAGCGGTAAAAAGAAGAGAGAAAACTGTTTTCATAACAGAAGCAAGTATGCCTCTGGCTCTCCTTTAGTGCGGTACCACACACAAAAGGAGAGACAAGGTCTAGCTCTTTCCACACTGTGACATTATGCTGTACTTTTTTGCTTTTGTACTTGATCTGCCCTCTCTGCATGGAGCATTCCCTACTTAACCTACTGAATTAATCTGTACTCCTCCAAAACAAAAAAAGAAAAAAGAAAGAAAGAAAAGAGGAATTTTCAGCTGAGTCGCCTGGACTCCATTCTAACTCACGTGCAACTGTCTTGGCCTTGAGACTGGATATTGCTTAACCGGATAGTGTGTTATTTGAAATATCTTGTATACGGGCTGCCCAGGTGATGCAGTCAGTTAAGCCTCTGACTCCTGGTTTTTGGCTCAGGTTATGATCTCAGGGTCATGAGACCGAACCCCGAGCACAGGGTCTGCTTCAGAGCCCCCCTCCCTCTCCTTCTGCCCCTCCTGCTCATGTTTGCGCTCTCTCTAATAAACAGATAAATCTTTTTTTAAATGTAAAATATTTTGCATACCAATAAATAAATAAATATAAAATGATAAACGTGGAAAGCCTTTAAATCACCCTTACATCCACTGGAGAGCCCAGGTAAGTAAACCGTTAATATCTGCACTAACAGAAGACCACCAAGTCCTAGTTTCTGCTATTAGTTTAGGTTCTTTTATAGCCTAAGAGGAAAAAAGTAAAAGTATGAGATCCAAAAGTATGATTCCTTATACTGGCAGACTCAAAAATCTTCAAATTTGAGGGATGCCTGGGTGGCTCAGTTGGTTAAGCGGCTGCCTTCGGCTCAGGTCATGATCCCTGCATCCTGGGATCGAGTCCCACATCGGGCTCCTTGCTCCGCAGGGAGCCTGCTTCTCCCTCTGCCTCTGCCTGTGCTCGCTCTCTCTCGCTCTCTCTCTCTGACAAATAAATAAAATCTTTAAAAAAAAAGAGATTTAAAAAAAAATCTTCAAATTTGAGTAAGATGATAGGGATTAGAAACAGTTTCTAGAAACAAGTGAAATGAATCAGCTCCTCTCAGAGGAAAAGCACCCTCCTCCCCAAGCACACGAGCCCTAGAGAGCAGACAGGAATAGGCCGTCTACAGAGATGGGCCACATTGGTAAAACCGACTCTGGCTGTCATCCATGAGAGATAAGAAACCTGGTGGCCAGCTTCTATCTTCTAAGAAAGGGATATCTGATGTAGGTCATGCCGCTGTAGCTGACTTTAGGAGGAACTTATCGACGCCACGAGTACAGAATAGAGAAGCAAGTCAAGCTATGCCTCGGACACAGATGGGGAAAGAGGCATCGCTCTTATGTCCTCCGGGAAGCCCTGAAACAAGGGCTGTGGAACTCTCACCCCCACTGTCAGATTCGTACACACAGGCCAAGGTATAAATTCAGAAAAGAAAGTGAATCAAACACTAGCACTCCAGTTGCCTCCTCTGATAAGCCCCAATTTAAAAACTTTTAGCTCAGCAAGGAAATCCACGGCTCACAGGAAGAATCAAATGGTAATTATCATGGCCTTGAACCATTCTGTTATCTTTCACTAAACATGGTGAACATTCCTATTATTAACAACACTACCAATAAAAAAAAAATACACCTTTAAAGATAAAAGATTCGAAAGAAGCCTACTAGACACCAGAGCCACCTTGGCCACGAGGCCCTCATTACAGACCTTCTACCTCTGATGGGCAGATCAAACGGAGGGTCTCTACACCCGACATCTGATGTTCTTGCCAATCTTGGTCATCTAAAGTGAGTACCTACTTTACTTACAATTAACGCAACATTTAAACAATTTTCACCATTAAGCAAATCAGTTCTGTTGAGCACCTTGCTCCTCCCCCTCTCAATCAACAGTAGCTCGTTTCCAATTTCTTCTGTCTGGGAAACAGAGAAGTTCACGTTTTGTTATCTGAAGGATTATGAATTACCATCTTGCTCTGCAACCTTCTTGATTCTCCACGCCCCACGAGGAGGGTGAAATACTCTGAAATCACAAAAATCCCTACATTTCCTCAGTCTGGCAGAAGCTTCCTGAGACCTCGCTCACCGTTCTCTGCTCATTGTCCTTTCTCTCTCTCTTCCTGCCTGTTTAAACACATGGACACAGAGTCATTAACTTTTACAGGAAAACCAAATAAAATAATGTTGAAGCAAAACTGTGGTGATGTCAGGCTGCAGCTAGCACCATTCATCTGTGGGAATCTGATTAGCGCTCGAGTGGCAGAGCTACCTGGAAAAGTGCTCACAATCAAATAAAAAAATGATACCAAAACATTAACCTGATGGCTAAAAACTCCACATTTAACAGTTAAAGTAATAAAGGAGCTTTTATTGAGTATTTTTTATATTTCATTATGCCCCAAATTGACGAGGACTCCCGGATACATTTTCTAGACTTTTGGTTCCTCAAATCAAATGCTCTCTTGGACTCTTTTTTTTTTTTTTTTTTTAACTAAAAGGAAACAGCATTTCTTGTAAATTTGAATGAAAGGATTAAAGCTTCTCCTACAATATCGATATCAGCCTTGAGTGCAAACACAGCCAAACAGTGCAACAAACAAAAACCATTTTTGGTTTTATGTACTTTCATCTGAACCTGTCCCTAGCCAGCAGAGAGGTTTTCTCCATGACTTTACCTTGCCCAAACCCTGTATTTCCTCATTCACCCACGTTTTGCTCAAAATTGGTAAGGAACGGAACCTGGTAGGATGGCAGGGCAGAAAGCAGGCTGGGTCTCAAGACACCTGCACACAGAGTCCAGCCCTAACACTAACATGTCCCGAGACCCCGCCTCTCAAGTCCCAACTCCGGGTGTAGATTCATTCCTTCATTTCCGTAAAACGAGAGCTCCTGAAGATGGCCTTCTGGACCCTCCTGCCATCCACTCTATCACTTCTCAGCTGACTCCCAGAGGTGGCAGGCCTGTTGTGATACCTCACCCTGGGAAACGGGCTAGGGTCAAGGATAAGACCCAACCCTTCTGGAGCTCAGCTCTTTAATCTCACCCAAATAAAAAAAGGGGGGGGGGTAAGAAAACCAAGAGAAGAGGAAGGAGAGAAGGAAGGGGGGGGTGAATCACCATTGTCAAAAAAGAAATGACAGATTCCACGTATTTTGGACCTAGTGAAGCTTTACTCACACTACTTACTTACAACTTATTTTACATACAGGCTTAGTTATCTGATAGCCATTTGCAGTTTTAATACTGTAAATGAGAAAGAAGAAACAAGCCAGCTAACAGAGATATACTTAGGGGACAAAGACTAGACCGTGGAAGAAGCCTAGCAACAAATGTCAAGAGAGAAACATCTATGGAAAGCAAACAAAAAACTCAAAAAGTTTATTAGTTGGGGGTCATTCGGCATAGGTGGAGTCATACAACATGTCTACAGTCCAACAGTTTTTGAAAGCAGAGCTACACTTGTAACACAATATAAACATTTATATCTACAATGACAATACTGAGTCATGAGGACTAAATTATATTCCAGATCCTCTGCCTAATAAAGCAAGAAAGTATATAACCCACTTTATGTCATTCCCAGCCCAAAGTTTCAAAGTGTTTTGTTTGGATCTGGATGGGCATTTCACTGTGCCTGTCCAAAATGACTCATCCAGGAGGGAGCAAGAGATGGTGGTTTTCCTGGACTGAACAAGAACAGTTTTTATTCAAGTTAGATTAGGAGCAGGAAGCCCAAGACTAAATAATGACTAGTGGCTGAGCACCCACTGGTTCCACACAGCACACCAGGCACTTACAAAACCAGGTACAACAAGCAGAGATGTGGCTTTTGCTGTTACAATCCAGGAGAAGGAAAGGAGTCAAAAGGGATCTTAGGCGATCTGGTCCCACATATGATCTAAGACTTCCCTCTCTTCAACAACCTAGACAAATGGTCATGGGCTTCCACTTCAATGCTTACAGATAAAATAAGAGAAACAAGAGAACGCACTCTCAAGAGGCTGTCAATTCATTTTCAGGAGTCTTTTTTTTTTTTTTAAGTAATCTCTACATCCATTGTGGGGCTCAGACTCACACCCCTGAGACCAACAGTCCCATCCTCTACTGACTAAGAATGCCAGGTGCCCCTCAGGAGTCCTTCTTTTTTTTTTTTTTTTTTTTTTTTAAAGATTTTATTTATTTATTTGACAGATAGAGATCACAAGTAGGCAGAGAGGCAGGCAGAGAGAGAGGAGGAAGCAGGCTCCCTGCTGAGCAGAGAGCCCGACATGGGGCTCGATCCCAAAATCCTGGGATCATGACCTGAGCCAAAGGCAGAGGCTTTAACCCACTGAGCCACCCAGGTGCCCCAGGAGTCCTTCTTTAAACAGAGCTGAAATCTACTTTCCTGAGCCTTCTATCCATTCAGCCCCAGTTCTCTGTAGGAGAACAATAACAGATCCAGTTTTTGAAACAATGCTGGGTGAGAAATTAGGAAAGGCCTTTGTCACTTGGCTATCTTTTCCATAAAAGCATCTCCCTTACTCTCCTTATTAACTAAATGTGAACACCAGTTTCACTGTATAACAGCTTCATGAATTCTGCTCTTAAGCCTGGTAAGAGCAGCCTTGCCCTTTGTGGGAGGGCCAAGGCTACACCTGTAATGTCAGAATGCATTAGCAATAATAAAGGCCACAGTAATGCAAGAGACGACTTCATATACACGTCACTCCCTCACTCCCGAATGGCTAAATTCAATCAAATACGGCAATGCTTCCTACAATGCTCTGATCACTGGGGCCAGCACATGTGACGTGGACCCACTTACTGGAAGCTGCTGGAAGCAGAAAGTGAGCGCTCTGCTTCAAGACTGTTAGGGACGGGTTTTTACCAGCCCGTAAATGGTTTGGCCTCCTCCTTTCCCAGGCATTACCTAGAAATTCATTTAACGTCTAAAGACTATAAATGTAAAAAACTTCACAAGGCTGAAAGGAAGCACACGTAGAGAAGGGCAAAAAGGCAGAGCAGTGTCCTCTCACCCTTTCTCACAGACAAAGGAATCTTACAGGACGAAGAGTAAGCTCTGATAAGGAGGGATCATCAAGGAAGCAGAGCCAAACTTGACCTGGTTCTCATTCTAACTCAGTCACCAACTTCTTTGGTAACTTTCCAAGAGGTGCTTACCTTTCCTGTTTCTACTTCCTCATCTGTAAAATGGAACTAAGGCTGCCGAGAGACGCGCCGAAGTGTCACGTGGAAGAATAAGTTAGCATTTATACCACACTTTTGATCTTCAAAGTAAGATTATTAGACTATAAACTAGAGTAGATGTGGTTTGAAAAATCTTTTAAAAACCGAAAATAAACCATGCAAGCAAATTCAGAGAAACAAAAACAGGCTGACGTCACCTCCCACCAGCCAATGCCTCTACCTCCACGGGCACCGACTTTCTGCCCTAATACGCATCTGCATGTGCAGACAAAGGTGTAAGAACGTTTTATTGCGAAAAATGGGAGGGGGTGAAAAAGGAGAAAGAGAAGGCTCCAGGAAAGGCGATGAAGAGAATGTCAAAGGCACGAGATGAAGGAGAGACAAGGGAGGGGGAAGAAGGAATAGGGAACAGCGAGAAATCAAGAGTCGGCAAATCCCATTCCCTGGAAGCACAGGAAGAACAGGAAGGGTGGAAGAAAGAGAAAACCGGAGAAATGGAAAAAGCAAACATTGAGGGAGCAAATATGAAAAAGTGTGGCCTATTTAAAAAAAAAAAAAAAAAAGGCAAGACAGTCAAAAGTAAAAGCTAAAAACTGAAAATTTAAAAAAAAAAAAAAAAAGAAGAAGAAGAGGAGGAGGAGGACAAAGAGGAGAGGATAGAAAAGGAGAGCATGAAGCTTTCCGGAGTCTGTCTGGAAACCAGAAAGCTGGAGGAGAGATCATTAGCAAGTCCACAGTGCGTCTACAGCAATACCGCGCGGGTCAATTCATTTAACGCTGCCCTGTACATTTACAGAAAAGTACCTCTGATATAATAAAGGCTCATAAACACGCAGAAATTGGGTTAGACCCGTTTCGAATTCCTGCCAAACAATGGTTCAGAAAAATGAAGCTCTATTTTAATTAGCTGGATTCGCGAGTGATTTGATAACAGCAGATGCTGTCTGGATGCTTTCAGCTTGATGGGTTCCACATATATGAACTTAGAGTGGTTCTGATGCAATTAGGTATTTCTTTCTGCTCCAACATGCCAGGCCCAAGGACCTGGGCCTATGTGTAGCCCCTGCACGTTACTATATTAATCTACATGTCAATATTTCAAATCACAAAGATGAGAAAGAAAAGCAGCCACATAAGGTAAGTAGAAAAGTCGTGTTTAAAAGTCACTGGTAGGTAGAAGAAGACACGCTCACAACGAATTTTTCTTTCCACTGGGGAAAGAGAAGTTGGGGAGCTGAGAAAGAGCCACACAGGGCAGCACCTGTAACAGAATCATTTACCGCCAAAGCTGGAACACAACACACGGCTTACTTCCAATTCTGCGATTCTAGTCCGGCCGTACGGCAAAGGATTAGCTGCCTAATGCACAGCCCAACCTGGGACTAAGTGGCCTTCAAAATGTTCTTTGTAATCAGGCATCCTATTATAACCCAGAGGACCGGTGCTGAGACAGGCAGCCGTGTTCAGGACCGCAACCGTGCAAGTCCAAGTATTTTCACCAGGTGCTTTCAAGCTTGGCACCTACTGCCCCCTCTCTCCCTTTTAAGCACTCTCTCTTCCAAAGAGCGTTCTGTTCGCTTTTCCCCAAAGCACTCACTGCCCTCTACTAGGGCCACTTAGAGCACCACCACCCACAAGCGCAGAGCTACTAAAGGACCTGCACAAAGCGAGAGCAGCTTCCAGCCCTGGGACTTGCCTAATAGGAGGACCTGATCTGTTCATTACCCGCCAGTTTGTCACGCCTGGGCTGAGAAGGGGAGGATGATGAAAGGGGGGGCGCCGCGAGGAAGCTCTCTACTAGGTGGTATGCTACTCTTCCTGAAATTCTGAATTAGGCTTTCAAAATCACTCACCCCCTGTCGGATGACATGTAGTAGAGAGGGTGGGAAAGAGACACAAGAGTTTTGGCTGACTCATTTGGACAGAGCGGGGGGCACCAGAACCCCACCACTACCACCGCATGCACACAGGGAGACACACACACCCTCAATTCTCTCTCCAAGAGGACAAAACGGACATAATGACCTTCACACCATCTCCCCTTTGCCGGCGCTAACAAGCTGAGCCCTGTAAATCAAGGATGAAATCCCTGTGCCAGGAAAGCAAGGGAGAAGCATTTCTTCTGTAAAGAGCCCAAAGATGCCGCCTGCTTCTGAATCAGCACTTCAGGGCAAGTGTTTGGAAGGCAGGAAGCTCAATGCCAGCGAGTGAAGGAAAAATAGGTATTTATTATATGTAGTAGGCCTTCTTCAAAAGTTATTTATTTCACAAAACCACTCTGCTAAATAGAGGTTTCAATCTAATTGGAATTGCAATCTGCATATTGTAAATGCAGCAAATGACAGCCTTTGAGACTTTTGTTCTACTCCACAGTTTATGGGTTCACTAGATTTCCCAGGATACGCACATAAGCGAATGGAAGAAAAGAGTACAGAAGGATATCTTTTAACATTTATATTTATATATATCTGTGTGTATTTATTCATTAAAAATATTTCCTCAGCCCCTTGTAATTCCCAAAGGAGAGGCAGAGGGTCTACACTGTGAAATGGGATAATGTTTGCAAGACCCCCAAAAAGACGGCCAGTAAGGATAAAGGAGGCTCACAGAGGCCTCGGGTTTGTGTGTCTGAGCCACGTATTTGGCCACACAGGTCTCCGGTGAGACCCCACTCACCGCCTGCCTCCTCTTCCCTTCTTGGGGGAAGTGAATGAGGGACCCCTACACATCTTCATTTCCCCTCTCCTATCCATATTCCAAATTAGCTGTGTTAATAACAGAGATGCAAATAGTCACGGTCCAAAATAAAGGCTTTTAACAAGAAGTAAGAAGAGAACTTATAAATCAAACAGAAAAATTTAAAAAAAAAAAAAAAAGAAGAGAGAGAGAGAAACCTCCCAAAGCAAAAGGTCAACCTGCAAATAAGGAAATGAGAAAGAAAAGGGACAGGTCAGGACTTCCCACAAAGGTCTGAAGTTTTCTGTTTATACCTCTGGGTTCACATCAAAAAGTGATTTATGGCAGAGGGGACACTGTTCTGGGGAAGAGAAGGAGGCACAAAGATTCTAGAGTCCTGCACATGCCTGGGACTGCTCTCCCTATATCGCATTCAAAATAACTTCCTGTTCCCTTCCCCCTCACTCGTTTCAAGAAAGAAGTTACTTAATTTTTTAAAAAACTGCATCCCTAGAACCCAAAAATATCCTTTGCTTCCTTAAAAACAAAGCATCTTCTAATTTATACCTTTTGCCTCCATACTCGGACAATACCAGCCTGTCACAGGGTGTAAATTTCATCCCCCAAAATAATGACAATAACAATAATAAATAAATAAAAATCAGAGCTTCAGCTTCCCATTTAAAAAAAAAAAAAAAAGAAGAAGAAATATGAATTTAAAGGGGAATTCTGCCAAAACCTGAACCTCCCAAATCTGGTTCAGCCACATTCTTGCCCACAGCCTGTACTTCTCGGTGCCTCCCTAACATTTTTCAAAATGCAGCTGCACAGACCTCTTAAAATTCAGATTTCTAGCACCTATAATTACAGGGCACTCGAGCCAGGCTCCTTTAATTAATGAACCTGACTCCTCACTCTTCAAAGGAAATCTGCATAAGGGATATATCACAGGGGTGAACTGACCCCCAATCAGCGCTATCTGCTCGCTCCGCCTGACGGCAGCCCGCACTGTGCACCTCCAACAAGAGAGTGAGGTTGTGTCCCACCACCCCCCCCACCATCACCTCTGCTACACATCCCAATCTGGCACAAGCATATTATGCGGTTAAGGCCATAAAACATTTCTTGGAACTTAAGGGAAGAGAAGCAAGCTTCCCTGGGTGTGACCAGGGAGAATTAGATTAGATTTAACCCAAAGAGAATTAGATTCCCCCTGATCCGAGTGCTCCCCGATTTCACTTTCTTCCCTCCGCCAGGAGGAAGAGGGGAGTGCAGGCAGGAAAGACAGCCTCTATTCAGTCGACAAGCAACAGAGGGACCAGGCCTGGCTTTGAAAAACTCTGAAAAGAAATAAACACAACAGACCTGGGATTGACATCTCATCCCAAAGCTGAAAAGAAACTGGCCAGGAAAGCCATGCCTCTTTAAGGCAAAACAGGTGGGGAAGGGGTCATGACCTGAAGATACTGTTTACAAGGTATGGAGAAGAATCTGTGTACATCACAAGGGTGACAAAATGACCTCAAGATCTCTTCCCAGGCGTTCCTCACCCATTCCTGACACTACTCCCTTCAAAACCAACACTTGATTACCAGTTTTTAAAGAACTGGTTTTCCTGGGGCACCTGGGTGGCTCAGTGGGTTAAAGTCTCTGCCTTCGGCTCAGGTCATGATCTCAGGATCCTGGGATGGAGCCCACATTGGGCTCTCTGCTCAGCAGGAAGCCTGCTTCACTGCCCCCCGCCCGCAACCCCCCCCCCCGGCCTCTCTGCCTACTTGTGATCTCTATCTGTCAAATAAATAAATAAACTCTTTGAAAAAAAAAGAAAAAAGAAAAAGAACTGGTTTTCCTTCTGGCTGTCTGGGCAGCACAGCCCAATGCTGTTTGTGCGGTCCCCACACCAGGACAGCCTACTGCTGGTCCTGAGAATGGCTACGAGCCGGCTTGTAACCATGATCGCTGGTCGCTGGAGAGCAGGCTGCCTTTGGCTGCAACAGAGCCTGGAAATGGTTGCAAACAGAGCCACAGATGCCAGAACAGACAAGGCCGAGGTCAAATCAAGATGACCGCAGGTCAAGTTCCAGGTAGGAGATGGGAGATCCAGGTGAGAGTAACGGATTTGGCAACTACAAAAACAGGTTCTGTCTGGTCACTACCATCTGATAACCACTTCTCAAGGGTCCCTCAGGCCCACGGCAAACCCAGGGGAGCAAACCTGCGTCACTGACCCAGTGAGCACACCTCCACAGGTGAAGAAAAGTTCTCAGACTCCGTGCCCGGTAACACAGTTGCTGTGGTTCTGCCAGTTTCGCATGTGGGCAGCTACGGGGAAACAGCAACGGGCCGAACAAATGAACACCTGGCTTCCGGGTTTTTCCTAGGGCACTCTACAGTGCAGATGCCAAAGACTGGATCCAGTCATTGTGTATTCTGCCAGAAAAGGGGGCTTCAACTTTCCAGTGTTTCTGCTGTTGTGAATACGATTTTGGAAGACAGGGGAACAAAACAGTAACATCAGTCTCTCGGGTGGTTAAACCCTCAAATCGAAGGGAGGCACAAGCAGTCACAGACCACTGAGTCTAACACCATGGCACCTGTCTTGTTTCCTGGCGGGGCGACCTGTGGCCTTCATGCCCAACACCCAGCTGCCGACACCATACATCACTTCTGCACTCCCATCAGATCTGTCTCCAAATCCATCAGCGCACTGTGACCTGGACCCACTGCTGCGGGGCTGCGGGGGAGGTCCGGGCTGAGCAGGCCGCCAGATGATAAGAACAAGCACTTCCGTATTCCCAGACACAAGCAGCCAGAGCTGGGTGAAGGATTTTTTTTTTTTTTAATTTGGCTTGGTTTTCCAACCAAGACACTCTCAAAGTTCACTGGTTTTTGAAGTGGAAGCATTTGATTTTCGAACAAACAATTAGAAGCACGGAACTAGTGAGAACACGGGATTGAGGATGAAGGTCGGGACATATGAAAATGCAGGGCTGGGAAGCAGCTGAGATCAGAAATGCCCAGGGATTCTTGGCATGGGAACTCACACCAGCAAGCCAGGCACTCTCTTCCCAGGATGTCTCTAGGGAAAATCACCCATCGATCCTAGGACACACGCGTTCTAGGACCAATCCCTTACCTCAGAACAGCCTCTGCTTCAAATTCCTGCTTGCGCTTTAATGTTTAAATTATTAAATGCATTAATGTATTTACATTATTCAAGTCTTATGTGCATTTTTCTGAGATAATTTATGTATAAGAGTTTGAATGTCCATGACTGTTAATGTCTACAACCCTTCCTGTTCATTATTGATTCTGGAAGAAAAAAAAAAGTCAGAGTTTTAATGCCTTATTTTTAATGTATTAAGAGTCTGAATAAGTGCATTCTCTTTTTTCTTTTGTAATTTCATAATTTAAGTAGTGCATTTATTAAACTGACACAGTATGAATTGTGGTGAAGCCTGGCACGGCTCCACGCTTGCCGGAGCAGCCAGCTGGAGGAGCACACCCGCTCCTCCGAGACCAGGCGGCAGCTTGGCGCTCAGCACACTTCCCACCTCCACGAGGCCAGGTCAGGCAGCAGAGGAGCTGAAGGCACTCACCGAATTTAGACGATGCTAGGAGATTTCTCTTCCTCTGTTTTAAAGCTCTTGCCCAAACCCCTTCTCCTCGTTCAATAAGGGTTTCCAGAATGCTGTTGAGCGGGCTCTTTCTATGAAGGCGGAAGTTTTCTATTCATGGGAAGTCCTCATCCTGTGTGCTCCAGGTGATAGCCAAACTGGCCATCTGCACACAGTTTTCAAGAACGTAAATGCCAGGGCTTAACACAGCAAAAAAAAAAAAAAAAAAAGTAAAAAACCAACCATTTCTACAACGGGGGTGGGGAGGGTGTCTCAAAATGCAAACAACTCAAAGACAACACCTCCAACTTGAGCAGAACTTCTTTTGAGATCCAGTTTCCCCAGCAGAAAAGCCCTCTTTCAACTACAGCCAACAGAGCGACAGTGACACCCAATGGCCTGTTGGTTCAATCCCAACTGAGCATTCCCCGTGGCTCTCCCAGAGATGGGTCTCAGGCCCAGAGTTCCCGCCCCAATGCAGAAGCTCAAAAGAAACTCAGATATCAGGTAGTCATCAAGAAACTGAATTGCTGGGGCGCCTGGGGGCTCAGTGGGTTAAAGCCTCTGCCTTCGGCTCAGGTCATGATCCCAGGGTCCCCAGCTCTCGGCTCAGCAGGGAGCCTACTTCCCTTCCTCTCTCTCAGCCTGCCTCTCTGCCTACTTGTGATCTCTGTCTGTCAAATAAATAAATAAAAATCTTTAAAGAAACTGAATTGCTAATGGATAAATTTCCTGCCGCTACACGGAGTGCATATACACACCGCATGTGATAATACGCGTGTGTACAAACTGCAGAGAACACACATCAGTACAGTCTCTTTCTGACGGGGGATGTGAGCACACGTGCGCGCACACACACACACACCGATGCACAAGGCAGGGACTCTGCCGCACTGTACAAGTCAACCTGAAGTGGGAGAAAGGATGCCACAAGTTGTACGCTGCTGTTTCAGAACCTGAGTCTGTTTCTAATGTCATGCGTGTACATGTATACACCTCTAATATGTATCCATCATTATGTGTTTTTAATATATCTCCTCCCTTTCTTTTTTTTTCCCCCATTTTCCCGTTTCCTTCTTTTCTTTTTTCTTCTTTTCTTTTTGGCTACTCATTACCATTCTTTAACTGTTACAATTTATATCAGCATATAATGTTAAATAATTACAGGGAGCAGAGCTCACTCTAGTGAGGATATAAACGCGCTGTGGGAATCTACAGATTTAAACAAATAACACTCGCGGCAGGGGGTGAGCGGATGAATTAGCATTAATATCCTGCCCGGGAGATCCCAGTGCACTGGTACTGCTTAAATACAGATCTTTTCTGTAACAGTCAATATGACAGCTCCCGGCAATACGGCCCCTTTCCCTTTCCCAGTCAATATAGCAGCCAGTGAAAATAGAAACGTCCCTGTAGCAATCAATATAGCAGCCAGCTAAAATAAACCCTTCCCTTTTAAGGGCTATATAATAGTCAGCTAAATGGAAGAATTGGCACCCCTGCTGGAGAGCTCAGCAGAGAAGCCATGAGCACTAAATGATCCTTCTGCTTCTCCAACAGGCCCTGCCCAGGAAGGGAGAAATCATCCACAGGCAGGGAATCCGGGGGGAGCCTGCAACAGACACTTGGCAGGCTGCTCCTGGTCCCGAGGAGTAAATGTCCAGGTCATACACAGGCTTTCCGGGCACCTCTCGTTGAGGTTTAATTAAAATGGCCAGAAACTCTGGAATCCTTGCTCAAAGGTCAGCTGGAACAGGGGAACATCTGTCTCCAGTGGGGAGTGAGAGTATCTTGATGTGAAGCCCGTGCCCCCCTCCCCATTCCTGCCCACCCACTCCCGCCCTACTCCCACCTTGCTCCCCACCCTGCTCCCACCCTAGCCCCAGAAGAGAAGAGTATCAAGTTAACAGCCTGTGGTTTTCTGTTTTCCAGCAGCAGGGATGGCGGTCGTGTTGGAATCAGACGTCCAGCCACGTGGGTGAGAAACAGAGCATCTACGTTGAATGCCACCCAGCCGACAGATACACAGAACTCATTTTTAAAAACTCACAGCCATCAATCTATTAAATATTATAACGATAGCCCATTTCCCCCACCCCGCCCTAATTCACAACTTGGGAAACACTCTCCTTCCTTGGACACATACAGGAAAGAAGTTTAATTACAACAGACTTCAGAGGATGGCTCACTCTGAAGGCCAAAACAGACCAAAAGCCTTTAAAAGAAGAAGAAAAACAACACGGAGTATCCGATTAAGAGACGTTCCTGCGCGTTTGAAGTTTTTGCTCCTTTTCGTTCTAACTCGCTCCTTCTAAAATCAGCCCAGTTGGATTTAGGGGTCTGACCAACACAGAACAGAACCACTGACACCAGTGCCGGCTTCCGACCGACAAACCTGAAGTTAATGCTGGGATTCTGCTATGCTCCAAAGCAGACGAACATCGGGGACCCACCCCGCCTTCATTAAAATTCCGCAATCTGTCTGCCATCCTTTGGGGGAAGCCACTGAGGGTCCCTGTTTCCCTGGCCAGGTGTTTAACACCCAGTGATGCTCATGTCATCAATCAGGTGACTCAGCCAAGTGCCACGGTGTCAGAAACTGCTGGAAAAAAGATCCTGCAAGTCCTGGTTTGAGGGCTCAGGTCCTTAAAAATTTAGATCCCAACATCCCACCTAAGCTATAGGACTCAGCAGGTGCTCTTGACTTCAGGAATTCCAGTTAAATGACATCCTGGAGCAAAAACGGTTGGCATGCTCGCTCAAGGCCTCTCACGGAAATCAGCCCTTTACTGAGGGAGACTGGTACCTGGTCCTCCAGTCAGTCGTAGGAAATCCTGTGCTCTCGCCATGATCGTGGCACCCATAAGGGCGGAGATGGGTATGTGGGGAGACCCAGGATGTACCCACTGTGCAAAACGTAGATTCACGAAAGGTGAGTAGCTGTTATGATCTGACATGGCACTTAGCTTCTAGAGCTGCTGCCAACGAGTACTTCATAAAGTCTGACATGCACAGATGTTTGTTTCTAAGTCTAAGCCCCGCACAAAAACTGGAGGGTGTAGACTCTCAATGAGGTGGCGGGAGAGAGAGCAGCATGATGTTAGCAGACTGCCTCAACTGCAGAAGCCGTGACAGCCCTCAAAAAGCGGAGAGGGGAGGCAGTGAGGAAGGGAGGGAGAGAGAATAATGAAAGAGAAACAAAGTATGAAAGGGAAGGAGAAAGGAGAGGCATGAGAGAAACGATGAGAGATAACACAAGAGGAAACAAACTGAAAAAGAAAGACGAAAAGCCCACTTTGGCATTTAGAGTTTAAAGCTTTCAGGGCATTTTACGAAATGACAGTTACAATAAAACAAACAGAACGGTGAGTCATCTGGTTTCCAACTTCTGAGTCAAAAGGGGCTGTTTCTAGACAAACTGCAGAGCGGCTCTGCTGCCCGCACACCCGCGATGCCCATCACAGCGACGGAACAGGATGTGGAGAGAGGACACGGCAGTGGGAGTGAGCACAGTCTTTGCTGGTCCCAGTGTCACCGCGAATAAAGACTGTCAAGATTTAAACCATAATAATGGAAAGGCTATAAAGGTCTCAGCTCTAATGTTTCCTCTGATGTTCCCTGTCATAAAATGCCCGCTTTATGTTGCTTACGTGGCAATGATACACTACACACCCGCGTATGTAGGCACCGGTGGGAACCTCGCACCCTGAGACCCCATCGGAGCCAGGCAGCAGCTGTGCTCTCCAGCTCCCGGGCTCATCACCACCGACCAAAGTGAGTCTACGCACGCCTGCACGCATACACACACACACACACACACACACACACACTCCACAGAAATGTACTGAGCACCTACTTCCTGCCCAGAGCAGAGCTATAAGGATGTTTTCCCAGCCCACAGAGGCGTCAGCATGATGCCTAGGTGCCAAATACCCAGGAGACAAATGAACGAAATACGCATTCTGCTTGGAAATTCAGCTGTATGACATGGGGACTCCCAAGCTATATCTGCACCTGACAGCCTTCCACCTAAGCCTGGTAACCTAACAGTGAGACGCAACTCTCCTCCCCCGTCCTGGGCCTCCTCTCATACAAATCAGATAAACACTCGAAACTGGGCACCCACAAAGACTTGCCTTTACTTGGACTCAGCAGACCAAACTACAGAAAAGCACTAATTTCAAGAGCATCTTTTATCTGCAGCCTGCCACCTAACCATTCTAGGCCCACAGGGAACCGCAAAGAAAAACAGAAACAAAACCTATGTTAATACTTCACAGACATAACAAAGATGCAGGAACTAATAAGAAGACCAAGACAGACGTGAGAAACACTCACAGGGAGAAATAAAGTGAAGTTGACATCTGTAAATCAGGGAAACCATGTGCAGCAATTAGGAAAGCCAAGGTACAAAATTAGGAAAGGCCTGTTGCAGTCAAGCCCAGCGCGGTGGCAGATACCGAGGGATAACTCACATTTGCTAGGTGGGCAGCCAGTGGCAACCACAAACCATCACGGGCTGTCTTCCCTGTTGATCTATAATTGGCAAGTCTGTGATAGAGCTACCAATTATCTTTAGGCCCCCTGTATTTAGTTCACAGACAAAGGGAAGCAGGAGAGACCAGTTAGTAATGAGTAAGTAATGGCCACTAAAATACATTGTATTTCATGGAGCTGCTTCGGCAGGAAAAGCCATTCGGAAAATAAAAAGTGAAAGAATAAAAATAAGCTAGAGAAACTCAATTTTCTTCTCCCTTCCTCCCAAAGCCACACTTAGGATAAAATGAGGTTTGTGCAGGTTAATCCTTATGAGGTAAGAAAAAAATGATTAAATACATTAAAAAAATCAATTGTACATTAAACCAAATCCAGGAACGGCAAAAACAAACACCGCAGCGTTCCTGCAGCCAGTATTAGCTCTGCCAGGCTGGTCAGTGGGGGATACCCCACCTGATGGAGCCCACTGAGGCCACGGAAGATAAGCAGAGAGGGGAGAGATGGAGCCAGGGCGTGGGGGCCCAGGGTGGGAGGACTACAGATCTGGATTTCACTGGAATAAAGTTATTTTCTAGACATGACAAAGCAAATAAGAAAAGGCTGTATCAATGGGGCTCTGGAGACCAGGCTGAGTTCTTCAAAAATCCAATAGAGATAACAATAATAATAATTACAATCATTTGATAAACAGAAGTTATAAACCACTTCACTGTCAAATGACTTGCCACTATTTCTAGTTGTTTCTTCTGTTCATTAGCAGGTTCTATTAACTGCCATTTTTCAGAGAGACAACAGAGAGAGAGCTGGGGAGGTGAGGTGAAGAGGCATGCCTTTGTCTTTGAGGAAAACCACTCTCGGAGCTGGCATGGAAACTCCCACCCTTCCCCTGTGCTCGGGGGTCCTCGGATGAAAGCCCCGCAAGCAGGCAGAGCCCTGAGAGCGGCCGTCAGTCACCAGTTCCTCCCACAGTGGAGTCAGAGCTGAGAATTCTTAGCTAATCCTAAATAAACCTCCCAGGGCTGAAATGTCGTGGCCAATTTGCTTCTCAGTGTGTACAGCAACCATCCAGCTCTGCCTGCAACCAAGCCTTCCCCCTTCCGCCTCTCGCCTGAGCCACAGAGCTGGGTGACCTGAGAGCCAGGGCCCTGGTGAAATGCCAGAGTGTGGGAGGGCAGGTGCTAGTCACTCACTTCAACACCAGGCACAAGTTAGCCATGTGCACGCTTGGGCCCCAACCTCTCAAAAAAAAATGGCAAATCCAAAGTCTCCCCTTGGATGTGCTCATGAAAGTGAGTCATTTAGAACCGAAAATGCACACACCTCTGTAAACCCAGGCTGGGGTGGGGAAGAGAAGGGGAGGGAAGCCGAGGGACGCGCCCAGAGGAAGAACAGGTAATCAAGCATGTGACAGTCTTGTTCCCAACAGAGAAAAGACATGTGCCCACAGGGGAAAATTTCAAAACATCTACACGTTACTAGAGTGGGTTATCAATGGCAACAAGTAAGATCTGACAAAGAGATTTTACCCTCTTAAGGACAACGTCTCTAGTCTCTTATCTTCAAAGCAAGTGAACTCTGCTGTTCACCGTGACAGTGAGGGATTTATGGATGTTGATGGGGACGCAGATAAAGGATCTACCTGAGGGGGGCAGCAGGGACGGAATGCCCTGGATCCTGCCATTTCTTTACTCATGCGGGTTCAGGTGACTCCCAGAGACCTGCACAGCCCGGCACCACTGCAGAGCTAGAGTCCAAAGCAAAGGGTTCGATTGTGGAACCTTTCCTCCGCCGCAGGAGGTAAAACAGCGAGCAGCTGCTGCCCCCTAGAAGCTAGCAGGGACACAGCACTTTGCTCGAGAGGCACGGCTGAAAAGACCCTATTATCTCGCCTCGATCCCTTAACCTGTCATTAGGGAGGTACATGGGTGCAGACACCTCCTCCAGCACGAGGAGGCCCACACCACCTCTGATAAATTAATAGGTGCCTTTTCAACAGCAAAGATGCGTACGAAAGACTCCAACCCGGGAGCGCGCACAAAAGCAGCAGCTTCAGAGGCGGCCCAGACTCACCGGGCAGCCCCTGAACAGAGCCAAGGCCCCTCCCGCACCCTGGCTGGAGGCAGACCGAGGTCAGCACCCTGTCCCTGCCTGTGACCTAGATGAGAGAGCTCGGCTGCCCGCACCTGCGGGGGGTGGGGTGGGGGTGGGGTGTCACTCCCAGTCCCGCCCCTTGCAAGCTGTAGGAACTGGACTGCCCTGGGCTGGTTTCCTCACTGTAAACGGAGGAAAAGAGCAGTTCTCTCCTGCTTGTTAGGGTCAAGCAAACTAACAAAAATAAAGAAAGAGACCAGCGCCAAGCCCAGCAAAAATGCACCAGAGACCCCTCCTGACCTAGGGCATCAGAGCTGGTAATTGGTCAGTTAATCGAAAAATCGGTTAAAGCCGGGAAGCATTAAAAACGGAGCCTACTCCACATACCTTAAACATTTTACATTAACTCAAAACCTATAAACGTACAGTCATTTGCTAATCTTTTGATGTGGAGCCAAGCCCTTTTCTTTGAGTGTGGGCCCACAGACTGAAGTTCCCAGACATCTTTCTTGCATTAACCCCACCCATGACACACCCTTCGCAATTTCTAAAGCAAAGTGAGAACTTAAAGACACCAATAAGGCAAATCAAAGTACTGGATACTTCTAGATTTTTATGTTCTTCCCCCAGTTTAACTGTCATCTTGCTCACACCTGAGAAGTCATTCTCTTTTGGCAAATTCACATGTACCAAAGCATTCGGCTTAGCTTCCCCAGAACCTTCTTTTCACGTTCGTATTTATAAAACACCCCGTATTTGTAGTTCCCTCTGCACACCTTTGTATTTCGCCTGTTTACAGCATATTTAACAAAACTGCCTCATTCGCTAACACATACGATGGGCACACACAGGTTCAGGGCGAGCTGACGACCTCGTGGTCTGCAGAATGGGGGCGGACAAGACGGGCCAGAAGCCGCCCGTTCAGAGCCCCCCAGGCCTCCCGGAGCGGCGCCTCCAGGTGCCCAAACAGCAGGTCCGTCGCCTCAAGGAGTTGTCTAATGTGAGCTCTTGATACTTTAAAAAATATGTATTTACTGGGGCGCCTCGGTGGCTCAGTTGGTTAAGCGACTGCCTTCAGCTCAGATCATGATCCTAGAGTCCTGGGATCGAGTCCCACATCAGACTCCCAGCTCCATGGGGAGTCTGCTTCTCCCTCTGACCTCCCCTCTCATGCTCTTTCACTCTGTCTGTCTCTCTCTCTCTCAAATAAATAAATAAAGTCTAAAATAAAATCTTTAAAAAAAAATACGTATTTACTGATGCTGGTGCTTCACATGACAAGAGGTTTGAAATAAGTCTTGAAAGTACACAGAAGCCAAAAGGATGCTGCGAAGAGAAAGTATAAGGAAAGGGGAGAAACGATGCTTAAGACGTGTGGTCTTCTCTTTCCCCTTCTCCACCAAAATCCATCTGCAGTGAAATGTGGACAAACTAAGCCATTTGTACAAACCACCAGGGTGCGCGCCGCTCCTGTCAGCAGCTCCGCCCCACCAGGCTGCAGAAAGCTGGCCTGTCCCCCAGAGACCCTGTTGCTGCGGCCCACTGGGGCCACAGGGGACTGAGAGGGAGAGAGAGACAGGGAGGGGGGAGAGAAGCAGAGAGATAGAGAAAGGCCTCTTGACAGACACTGCTGGGTGAAGGGTGTGACTGGGACCCAGAGCGCCACCCCCCAGACTCAGTAAGCACAAACAGGCCCCTGTGCCAGCAGGGACACTGCTAAGGCAGGAGCTCACAAAGGTGGCAGCACGTCTTTTTCTCGACAAGGGCAATTTATCCGGCCCACTGGGGGCTATGACTTAGCTCCTGTGTGACTCTGAGCGTCACAGAGTGCCCCCGGGTAGATTTACCTCAAGAATCACTCAGTGTCAGCCCCATCTCTAGGCTGTTGAGACAAACTCATAATGGCAGGGAGAAGATTTGTGGAGCAACAAGCATAAATCTCGGTGATAACTACGAACCACAAAAGAAAGGAGAGCTGGGAGGGGGGAAGGCGGGCGGCCAATGCGCTACACTACTTCATCTTCCCGCGGCTTCTCAGAGCGCAGAAGCGGGATGAACTACAGGACCGTATTTTTTCAAACCCAAACTGGCCTGCATGGTTTGAGAATGCGTGAAGATATTTCAACTGAAATTATCCTGGAAAACGCAGGGCACCGGGCAGTCCTCAGTACATGACATTCGGAGGGTCCTCAAAGCGGGGCTCGTGGGAGATTTACGGAGTTGGCGTATGGAACACCCATCCTTTAGGTGGCACTTAAAAAAAAATGCTTCTAAGTGGAAAAGTCTTTCAAATAAGATAATGATCGGTCTGCAGCAGAAGAAAAACCTTTGACTGTCCCTCTGCCCATGTAAGAGCTTCCTTTACCCCCTCTTCAGCAATGACCAAGAACATCTGAAGACCTCTGAGACCATCTCCAGGAGACAGCGGGCAACTGCAGCCTGTCCTTCTGGACGAATGATTCGGGTGACAAGATTATGGACTGAATTCGCCCAGTCTCTGTGCAACTCTGCAAAAGACACAGGGGTGCTTGGCTCCGAGTTCCCAGGACACTTGTTGGGTTGGTCACCCGACAGTTGGGGGCTCTGACTGCAGGAACAATCACAAATGGCAGGTATTTCCATGAAAGCCAGGAATCCAACGTATAAACAAAGCTGAGTAACTATTTCAAATTCCATTTCCCTAATTATTATTCCTAAGAGTTTCGATTCGTCTAATAATTATTTGTAAAAGGATACCTTAAAACTGAAGAAAACCACCTCTTCATCTACCTGGAAGAGGAAAGAACTTGAAGGGCCCCCACCTAATCTATTCAATAAACCTCCTCTAGAACCGGAAGGACGAAGTAGGGAGAGACAGTAATTTCAAAATCAGTAAGTGGCCTAGAGATTATAGACAATCCACCCAGAGCCGGAATGAGGCTTTTCTCAAGTTCGTCCAGCACCGAGGACTCTCATCAGCTTCCTCTCCCCGTGACCTGTGGGACTCTCTGGCACCCTCCCCACAAAGGGTGTCAGTGTCAAAATAAGCATTTTCCTCACTGAAGGATTTCCACCATTGATTAAGAGTGGGTAAGGAGGGACACCTGGGTGGCTCAGTTGGTTAAGTGGCTGCCTTCGGCTCAGGTCATGATCCCAGCGTCCTGGGATCGAGTCCCACATCGGGCTCCTTGCTCGGCAGGGAGCCTGCTTCTCCCTCTGCCTCTGCCTGCCACTCTGTCTGCCTGTGCTCACTCTCTCTCTCTCCCTCTCTCTCTGACAAATAAATAAATTTAAAAAAAAAAAAAAAAGAGTGGGTAAGGAGAGCCAACCATCTTCCCTATCTGAAAGGCACCAGGCCTCAGGCCTGCTCCCACGACAAAGGCGTGTCATCAGAGGGGTGTCCCGCCGTCCCCACCCTTCAGTTGTCTGCTCCTGATTTCAGTCCCAAGTTTCTCAGCAGCAGTTGTGAGGGGCTCACCCACCCCTCATGTGCTGCTAGTAATGGTTTAAGTAATAACATCTGTAGATGATTCACTTTTTAAAACGAAATAAGTAGAGCAGATTTAGGATTAGCCCTATGATGTCGCCCCCACTCACCTGTACCTAGACAGATGTCCCTGAGTGGAAATTACAGCTTGAGTAAACCTAACTCAGCACAGGAATCAACCACAACAGATCCTCACAATAAAGATGCTTAATACTTTAGATCTGCCATATTTATTTGTTTTTCCTAAAGAAAATGATAATTTTCTGATATCTCTAAATGGGCCAGTTTCATTACCCCTGAGCTTGTGAATACATCTTCATGAACACAATATTAAAATGCATTTGGGCCATCTGGCTGGCCCAGTCGGTAGAGCATGCTACCCTTGATCTCGGGGTTTTGAGTTCAAGCCCCACATCGGGTACAGAGATTACTTAAAAATAAAATCTTTTTTAAAAAATCCATTTTGGGGCTCCTGGGTGGCTCAGTGGGTTAAAGCCTCTCCCTTCGGCTCAGGACATGATACCAGGGTCCTGGGATTGAGCCCCACATCGGGCTCTGTGCTCAGCCAGGAGCCTGCTTCCTCCTCTCTCTCTCTCTCTCTCTGCCTGCCTCTCTGCCTACTTGTGATCTCTGTCAAATAAGTAAATAATCTTTTTTTAAAAATCCATTTTATTTCTCCACCAACTGCTTTGGTTTATTTCTCCGCCAACTGCTTTATGAAAGATATCTATTATACGTCCTACATATACACACATGGGCACATGAGTGTACACGAAGAAATGGATTGAGCATGTGATGTCATCCTTCAGAGATTTTTGGTGGGGACGAGACACGAGAAGCACCTGTCCCTGGTGAGCCTGCCAGGAAGTATGACCAAAGTACTCTAGCCACAAAAGATACAAATACAGGGTAAGTGCCAGGAATACACTCTCCAGGTCTCTAGGAGATAGGCAACTAGCCATAGGTATTCTTAAAGAAGAGCTCACAAACTCCCTGAATTCAGCAAGGTATTAATGATTAATGGCCTTCTGATTACTGGTTTTTGATTAACTGACTTCAAAAACCAAACAGAAAATCTTCAGTGTCCCAGGCATAAGGTAGATGAGTTCCCCAAGAAGGACTGAGATCGGTTCCATGATGTAGGACCCCTGGGCAAGTTTCCGTCAGCCTCAAGGAAAAACCAGAGGCCACAGGATATTCTGTACTTAGGGGGCGAAGCTGAGACGTGGCCTGGCTCTGCGAGTGCAGGGCATCCTTATTTTTAATGATAATTCACCCTACTAAAAACAATTAAGCCTAGGGAAGGTGATAAAGTAGAAATGACCATCATATTTTATAAAAATAAATTCATCGTAGTTTGGGAGTATTGGGGTGGAGGGATGCAGGGTAAGGATAAAAACCAAAACAGAACCAAAAAACTATACCCATAAGTCAGAGAAAGAAAGAATGGCAGAAGACACATCCATTAGGAAGAACTTGGTGTCAAGGAGCAAAAAGCCAAAATGCTAGTTTAAGCATCATATAAAACAGGCGGCTTCCAGGACCGCTGGGTATTGAGGAACTTGTGTTGAAACCAGTGAGCAAGGTACACATGAAACTTTATTTATTGCTCATTTCAAATAACCTAAACTCAGATGACTAAAAGACGGTTACTTAACCCTCGTTTCTGGGGCACCTGGGTGGCTCAGTAGGTTAAGCATCTGCCTTCGGCTCAGGTCAGGATCCCAAGGTGCTGAGATCAAGCCCCATGTCGGGCTCTCTGCTCAACGGGGAGCCTCCTTCTCCCTCTCCCTGCCACTCCCCAAGCTTGCACACACACTCTCTCTCTCTCTCTGTCAAATAAACAAATAAAATCTTAAAAAAAAAAAAGCCACCTAATTTCTGAATCCCAGCAAGACAGAACGCCAGTTACTCCATGCAAACAACCGTCCACCACCCATTTAAAGACCCATCAGCCATGTGGGGCTTGATCCTGCAAGAGCCGTGCAGGACCTGACCCAAGGCCCGAGCACATGCCCACCACAGGGGATGAGAAAACTCGGGTCTGAGAGAATTTACGGAAGGTTTACAACTGACTGGGGGGTGGGGGGAGCTGGAAATCAACACTGTGGAGGACTGCCAAAGCTCCTTGCCCCAGGAGGCAAAGCTCAGGGAAGAAAGTATGAAGAAGAAACAACAATCAGCCATTTTAACTTGGGCAGAGTTTTATCGTCAATAATAAGGGAATTTCAACTGGGAGTTTACAGAATTTATCAAGATCGGTCTGTTCACCAATCTCCACCCCCGAGGGCATTACGACATTATAGGGCAACTAGCTCACTCCTACGGCTGGGGTTGCTGGGTGGTTTTTTCATGGCAGGGCGGAGGACTGAGGAGCAAGGGAAGGTAACATGTAGTCACTGTGTGGGTGTCACCTGGACAAGGGGGTGGCGAAAAACATCAGTGCGCCCTTCAGAGACCACGAGGCAATACTCCTCACCACCACAATCACAACTTGGCTGGACGGGGCCGGAGAGGGCAGAATGACAATCAGGCCCTCCTTCTCCAGCAGATACAGCAAAAATCTAGTGTGAACCCCAGAATATCACCCGTCCGTGCCATCTGCGTTGTACTGACCACTCCTCGGCGCCTCTTCGGTCACAACTCACTTCCCCAATAAAAGGAAACATTACTCCAGAGTCATCATCTAGTTCTGGAGACCAAGAGTAAGATGAGATGCCTTCAGTATCCCATGCTCAGCCCTTTCAGTGTAGAGAACAGGCAGCTTCCGCGGAAGAATTTTATGGAAAATATGCTCTCAGTTAAAAACAAAACCAAAAGCAACTTCGCAGGATGTTCCCCCAACACGGGAAAATCCTACTCCTCAAGACCTCGCTTCAAGTTTCACCAAAAAACATCCCTAAGTATACCCCGGGCAGAAGTCTTCCTTCTCTGAATAATGAGGGCTCTTATACTCCCAGCCAGGCAATTCTGCACGAAATTATATGCGATTTTGTACTGTTTGCTAAAATTATATATGGTCTTGTGCTGTCTACTAATTGTTTCATGTGTACAAATGCCTTTTCTTCCCCAATAAAGTGCATAAATTACTTAAGAAGAAGGCTTAATTTTATTCGTCAATTGTCTGTTCCTCCTGAGCATCCAAGAGACGGCTAACGCCCACGCCTAAGAAACCTCCCCTAGGGAAGGTGGACTCAGACTGAGGGCTGTGGGCTTTCTGTGGGTGGGGGATACCACCCCATCCCTTCGCCAGCACCCTGTGACTCTCACCCAGCCTACTGCCAGCTCAAAGTCCTGTACCCCTACGCGCCATGAGTCCTCGCTAGTCCTCGGCCGGCCCCACTCCCTGGCACCCTCCCACCACTGCTCTCGAGAGGCAGAAGTAGCTCACACAAGACCATACAACTCGGCTGGTGCCCTCATTTAATCAGGCTGCTGTGAATGGTTGGCCAAAAGCAATAAGGGCATGACTGAGAGACTGTGGGAGTTTAATATAAAAAAATTAATAAAAAAAGGGGGGGGAAAGAGAAAGGGTCTACCTTTTAATAGGGTCCTAATTACCCAACTCATAGGATCAGCCCAAATGAGATGGGAGTTTATTTCGGGGTTTTTTTTAATTATTGTTTTTTTATATATATATAAATTGCTGCTATGTGTTTTCTTTGCTCTGAGCAATTATGCAGCAAGTACGTAAAGAGGGGGAAAAAATATTAATTAAATATAAGGTAATTGTAGAGTTGGCCTGGAGAGAATGAGTCTGAACTCTGGACGATCACAGGCTACTAGGGTTTGAAGACTGCTCGGGGCCTCCCAGAAAAGAAAGAAATGAAAATCCAACCAAACACCAAGCAGATGAAGAGTAGAGCAGGAAAAGAACAGCATCCAGAAACATGAGCCGAGCAAAGGGGCTGCAGGGCTCCAAATGCCCAGAAATCAGCAAGGCTGCTGCGGCTTAGCGCTCGCTGCTAGAAAGAACCCCCAAGTGTTGACCCAATCATGCTGCAAAAGAAGGACCAGCCAGCTTTGCCGGGGGTTAGTAGTCAGGTCAGTAGATAAAAATGTAAAAGGAGACCGAGGAGGTAGGGCTGCAGAGGACTATAGCATTCAATTTGGACTTTAATCCAAAACCAACCACAACTCCAGCCTTCAGGGCACTGACAGGCCCCAGGAGAACACTCCAGCTTCCTAGCTAAGGGCCGGGCAAGGGGAAGCCCTTCTGAAGTCATTGGCTTTCCCACCTCCCTGATTTCCAGGACAAACTCAAGCAATACCAAGAGTGAAACGAAGGCACTGTGGGGTGTGGTGGGAAGGGAGCCGGACTTGGTAACACTTGGTTACAGCGGGTGTCACAGAAGACAACCGCACTTCCCTGAAACAGCCCCAGCAGGGCTTGCGTCACCCTGGTCTTTCAGCCTCCGCCAAATCCAACTCACCTTCTGCCTTGGAAAGCCTGAGTGCGGGCTAGAATTCAGGCCTGTTCACGCCAGCTAAGGGCCTCACATCACCTCCTCCCACTACTGCTGGAGGAGAGGCAAGAAAACCAGGCCTGGGAAACCAAAGCTGGGCGGTGCATCCCTGAGCTTGCTATCATCATCCAAAGACAAAGCTCTAAAAGCTGGCCTGCCATGAAACTTATCTGGTTAGGGGTGCGTGGGTGGCTCAGTGGTTTAAGCCTCTGCCTTCGGCTCAGGTCATGATCTCAGGGTCCTGGGATCGAGCCCCACATCGGCTCTCTGCTCAGCGGGGAGCCTGCTTCTCCCTCTCTCTCTCTGCCTGCCTCTCTGCCTACTTGTGATCTCTCTCTGTCAAATAAATAAACAAAATCTTTAAAAAAAAAAAAAAACTTATCTGGTTAGTGCAGAACAGGTCTTGCTACCCAACAAACAGGATTTGCGGCAGGCCCTGAAATGCAAGCCAGGATGAAAATGGCGGCGGGGTGGGGGGGGTTGCTGGCAGGGACTGGGCCTCAGAACATCAAAGCAAAAGCACATCATGAAGAAGGGTTACCTTCATTCAGTACTCAGGAGGCCACTGCCCTGTCAGTACTAGAAGCATATATTGTTGGTAGCGAACATCACAAATGACCTACCAGGCAAAAACAAAACTCCCTGCCTTACCTGTTCCTCAAAGGCCACCGCACCGTGCCCTCACCCTGAAGGGCAAAATGGCTATTTCAGACAATCAAGTAGCAACTTGGTCCCAACCCCACCTCCAAAAGCTTCGGGCATCCCACTGATCACTACAGATCAGCAACAAACAAAGCGGTGCACCACACCCTGCGGTGGATGCTTTCTGTTCCAGAAAAGACCAGGCTTTCCTAAGGAGGCAGCCCACTAACCCCTACATGCCAGACAATAAGTCATAAGTCAAAGGTCACTAAGTTAGTCTCCACACAGCACTTACTTTTGAGGAGACAATGAGGAGGCAAAACTACCGGGTCCTAGGGTTTCTCCACACTCGCACAGTATTTTCATGACTAGAAACGATACTATACATCTTGGGTACTTACCAGAGGCTCTCGAGGCACCACATTTTCACTTCCTGAAGTAGAGCTTGGCTGCAAAGAAAAACAGAAACAAAAATAAGATCACAGTGCCACCCAATGGACATCCAAAAACCAAAGATACGCTGTTCTCTCAATCACAAGAGGAAATTTGGAAAGAACCCAAATACATGGAAGCTAAACAGCATTCTTCTAAAGAATGAATGGATCAACCAGGAAATTAAAGAAGAGTTGAAAAAATTCATGGAAACAAATGATAATGAAAACACAACGGTTCAAAATCTGTGGGACACAGCAAAGGCAGTCCTGAGAGGAAAATATATAGCAGTACAAGCCTTTCTCAAGAAACAAGAAAGGTCTCAAATACACAACTTAACCCTACATCTAAAGGTGCTGGAGAAAGAACAAGAAAGAAAGCCTAAACCCAGCAGGAGAAGAGAAATCATAAAGATCGGAGCAGAAATCAACGAAATAGAAACAAAAAAAACAATAGAACAAATCAACGAAACTAGGAGCTGGTTCTTTGAAAGAATTAATAAGATTGATAAACCCCTGGCCAGACTTATCAAAAAGAAAAGAGAAAGGACCCAAATAAACAAAATCATGAATGAAAGAAAAGAAATCACAACCAACACCAAAGAAATACAAACAAT